>JAAAKQ030024427.1:0-19759 GCA_010016005.3 Zanna intricata
AATTTTTTATTAAAAAAATTTTTTTTATTGTAATTTTTAATTAATATTATTTAAAATTAATTTGCAGTCATAATGTTTCATTAAAAAAAGAAATCATTTTATTTTAAATAAATTGATGATAAAGATCTTTTAAATAATTCATTAATTTATTGAAAAAGGAAATAAAAGCTTAATAAAGCCTTTTATCAAAAACCAAAGTATTGAGATGAATTACAAGAAATCAGTTTTCTTGTCTGCTTTGATGTAGTTGGATACTAGTATTCTTTAAAAATAACTGACAATTATTTTTAGCAAAAATTTCATATTCATCAACATAAACATAAATTAACATTTTCAGTTCACTCATTGGACTGTATGTTTCATATTTATACATGCTAAACATTGATATGACAATCCATATTTGTATCTTGAAAAACTGGCTTTTTGAGAGAGCCCAAAAGATAATATTTTATTTAATATGAGGATATACATAGACATAATAAATATTTAACAATGACAAATTTATTGTTTTATTAAGGCATTTTTCAAACCCAGTATGGTTTGATTTTGTTGCAAATAAAATCAATTTGATCATCCCAAGGGAATTTTTCACTTAATTAATTAAACGCCCATGAATTTCAGTGCATAAACAAAGAATTACTGTTATTATTATATATGGGGATTCAAAACACATGGCTAAGAAACAATTCAGTGGTGGTTTTATCCATATCTAGGGTTACTTTATAACCCATCTAAAAACAAATTTTTTGAACTAATAAAATTGAAAAAGAAAATAACTGTAATAGTAATTATTAAACAAATAAAACATATTTACAAAACAGAACACAGTCAAGTTTTTACTAGTAACTATAAAATAAGAACTACTGCTGTCTTAAAATTAAATGATATTGCTTTAAACAGTCCAAGTAAGGTTAATAACAACCACTCAAACTCACCATCCTTCATGTTTCAGTAATGTCAACTCTTTATATAGGGTTGGATAAAAAAATAATTTAACACATAAAAAAACAGATGATACTCTAACAACCACAGAAATGGCTCTTAAACAAGATTAAATAATCATTTAAATAACTGCTAAATGGTTTTTCATAAAATGATTGTAAATAGATTAAAATTCTAAAAAAAGAACTTTAGATAATGCATATAAGATATTCAACAAATTTTCAAGTAATTTGGTAATAATATAAGTTTTTATTCAATATTACTTAATTTTTTCCCCTCTTCAGGATTTCAAGCGTTTAATAATAATTAAGAAATCTAGAAATGAATTACTAAAAATAATTAGATAAAATAAAAAATCTAGAAATTATACCAATTACCAAAAATATTAAATTTACCAACTAAACTCAAATTAATCACATGTTGCCACTTTTTTTATTTAAATCTTAAAGATAATTAAATAACTTTTTAAATCAACAGCTAATACTAACAGATGAAAATGTTTAAAAGTTCCTTAAATCTCCCTTAACTTTTTAGGATTAAAGATGAAGAATTCTTATTTTTTTACCCTTTAGTAGATCACAATAACTGCTTTTTTAAACTAATAATCAATTTTCCCGGTTTTTTTAGGGGTAGCCACATATGACATGAAGCACATTTTTAAAATAGAAAATGCTAAATGGTAACCTAAATTTTCGATTAATATATTTATATTTTTATATTTACAAAAATGTATTTTTTTATTTTTATATTTTCTGTGACTGTTGAAGTTTCATGTTATCTCTATCTTTCTTGAAATAATCTCTTTCTTACCCAATCCTATATAAAAAATATGTATAAATTAAAGCTTGCCAACCACTGTGATTGGAGAGTATGAGTGATTTAGTGATTGTTAAGCTAATTTTTTACTTTCTACAACACTTTATTACTTTTAAAACAAAACAGTTCATTTTTAGTCAGTAGTACTTCTGAGTTTTATTACTTAATTGTAATTTGTTTGGTGAATACGTTTTTATTTATTTAGTAATCACTATTCAACTTATTATTTTATTTTTTAATATTTCTTTAAATCTTTTTCTCTTTTTATTTTTGTATTTTTTTTTTTAATATAACTTTTTATTTGCATTTTCAATTGCCCAGTATCTTCTGATGATAGTTTAATATAAAAATGCTCATCTTGCTTTAGATTTTGATTTGTTTGTAGATGATATTTGAGCATTTTCTATTTACAAATTTATTTTAGTAACCATATGACAGAATAGATATTTATTTGCCATTTAATAATCATTCAATGAAGAAGAACTGTAATTTAAACTTATTCAACTGTAATTTAAAATTATTAAAAAAAAAAAAAATTATCTTTCAAATTGTATATTTTGTTCTTTCAGATGTTTTTTTGGAACTAATTTTGCAGTTATTTCTTCAGTGGAATTACTAAAGACATTCTGTACTCTAAACTTGGCACTTTAAACAAGCTCACATTTCCTATGCACCATCTAGTGCCTCCTGGTTTTATGAGGAATCAATAATAAAAATTTGTACATTCACAGCTTAACTTACATTACTTTATACATTCACACCTATATTATATTAGTCACTAAACTGAGAAGTCAAGTCAGGTAAATATATTTATTGCTTTTTTCATTTGAATTTTATATCTTTTCTCAATTAAATATATTTTATAGCTTTTGTCATTATACAAAAATAATGCTCAAAGACAAAAACTAAAATTAAAAAAAATAATACTAGATTATAAATAGATCATACTAAGATAAAGTAAAAATTAAATATATCCTGTTAAACAGAAAACAAGGACTGGTCCAGCCTGGAAAGATCTTGGGAAATCATTGAATTAGAATTCTAACTAAACTAGAATTTCAAACTAGAATCGCTAAGAACAAAATTACTGGACTAAATAAGTTAAGTTTGGCCAACATTAATACATAAAAATTATTACATTAATTCACTGAGCAGTGTTACAACTCATGACACATTAAAATTGTTAAAAATTATAAGAAATTAACTTTTAAATTAATTGAACCTACTATTCTACAGATATTTTGACTGAAAATTAGCATTTTCTTCTGGTAGCATTGATTCAACTACATGAAAATAATAAACAAAAAAAGTTAGAATAAAAAAATAATTTTGAAGTCAGTAGTTGTTAAATATTATGTTTCAGTACATATTTAAGTATACTATAAATCAATTTTGTTTTATTTTTCTTTCAAGTATAAAATATTATCAAATGACAAAATAGTGTGACAGTAATCCATTGCATAATCCAATACATCTATTGCCATTCAGATGGAAATAAATTAGTAACAGAAATAATAATATATTATTTGCAATCACTTACTCGGTGGATTCGACAGTTGGTGTGGTAGGCATTATCATGAGTACACAATTTACTAGAATGGTACAGATGATGAATATGGAAAACAGCGGATGTACAAGAATGTAGATCGCTACTCGACGGATCGGGTTGAATGGATCTAGGATCCACATAGCATCAGTTGCACTAAACCTGAATATATCTTTTCCTTTGCTTACAACTACAAAAGTCTGAAAAATATTAAAGTAAAATAATTTTATAATTTATAGTAAAATACAGTTTTTTAAATATTAAATCCTATTATTAATGAGTAATTAAATAAATTTCTTAACAAACACATATATAATATTAAGCTAAAAAATCAAACACATGGAATTTTATGTATTATTATTATTTTGACAAAATTTCTTAATTTCTTGGGTATTCATGACATATTCACTGGGTAATATTTGTAATTGCTGCATTTACAACTCTAATTTTTGGGAAGACTCAGACAAAAAAATATAACAATATAAAAATCTAACAAGAACTAATGATTGTACTGATGAAAAACTGCAAGGATGATGCATTAAAAAGTTTTGAAGGTTATATACAACTGGTAAATAAATAAAATGGTGAGATACATTTCTTTTAAAAGTCAATCAAATTTTTTACAATGATTGATTTTGTTTTTTTGTAATTCCTTGATTATTTGTAATAAATTACACATATTTTAAAACTTTTCTAGTTATTTTTAATAAAGAGTTCTGAATAATACAAACAATATATGTTTTTTAAACCTTTTTTTCAAGCCCTTTTATTTGATTAATCTATTTTAAATTTAACCACTGGATTTACAGTTTGGAAAACATGTTTTAAGTATGCTGCCAATAAAATACTACAAATTGCATGTAGCCACTGTTAACTTAATATTTGAATCTGAAATGAACTTTTTAGTCTGTTCATTGTAGGTTCAAAATCAGTATACCCAGTGTAAATCATACAGGCAGAAACAAACCAGGGTAAATTAGGAAACATATGAATTATGTAAGACTGATATAACTGCAATGACTATAGGCAATCTGACATGAATCATATGTTACTGTTAAAACCAAATAACCAATGTTAAGAATATTAAACACTCCATGCAAGGTTTACTAAGTAAAGTAAATTGATTTCCCTTTGCATTTTTCATTAAGCTGAATTCAGGAAAATTCTAAATGATGGACTCAATTTATTACCTCTATATTTCTTGAACTATAATTGAATCTGACTGATCTATCTAGTAGTTGGTAGTGTAGGTCTGAAAATTTCAAATAACATCTCTGGAATACCTGTAGTTATGAAAAAGATTGCTAGAGTGCTGGTGCTGCCATTACATGTCAGTTGTAAATAAGATGGCTGCAGTACAACTCAGGATTTACTGTGTTCTTGAGTATGGAAAATTTCAGTCCACAACTACAGTACAGCATCTATTTTGTTTCCAATTTAATACTGACCCCCCTCAAGCAAGGAAGAGCATATGTGATTTTTTTCACCAGTTAGAACAAACAGGTTGTCTCTGTAAAGGCAGGAGAACAGGCTGACCACATTTGGCAGAGGAAAACATCTGACAAATTGAAGAAAGTTTTGTTCCAAGCCCAAGATAGTCAACCCATAGAGTAAGCAGAGAACTTGGAATATCTCAAACAACTGTCTGGCATGTTTTGAGGCATTGTTTATTTTTCAAATCATACCACCTATAACTTTAACAAGCTCTTCACGAATGTGACAAAAAAAAGCATATTGAATTTTGAGATGAACTGCTTGAAAACATGGACGATGAAACTTTTCTACAGTGTTTAATTTTTAGCGATGAAATGAAGTTTCATCTGATTGAAAAAGTAATAAACACAATGTTTACATATGGGCCTACATAATCCCCGTGATACACAGCAACATGAGACTGCCCCAATGTTCTTTGAGCCCTATCACAAAGGTTTATGGACCATTTTTTTATGGGATACGGTTACTGAGATAATGTACCAGGACATGTTGGAAAATTGGCTATTCCCTCAATTAAATAAGATTTCATTTTTTTTAGGTGTGGGACAGAACTCTGCCCTATTGACACCTAAATGTCTGATGCTACCTCAATGAATAGGATGAACCAGGAATAAAACCTGGCTGTTCGATTATGGCCTCCAAGATCATCTGGTCTCACACCATGAATCTTATTTTTGCAGGTGTTTGTGAAAAATGCAGTTTAAATAGTGCCTTTATCAACAAATCCAGCTGACTTGCAGAACCATATCACAGCTGCGGTGAACTTAGTAACGTAAGATATGCTTCCTGCTTCCTTGCATGTGGGATGTGTTCAGCTTCACTTAGATGTGTATTATGATAAATTAGATGTGCACTACTGAAGGGGGATATATTGAACATTTATGAATTTTATTGAGCAATTTCAGATATTATTTACATCACATTTGTCATTAATTCTTAATTCTGAAAACAGAGCAATAAATTTGAGTATCATTTGGAATTACTCTGTATGCTGTTGCATATTCACAAGTCAACCAAAACAAGACTACCAAAATTCAGACCTTCATTCTGTCCATCAGAGGGATTGGCCAGAGGGAATATCATTACTTTAAGAAAATGTAACTAGTGCTTATTATTATACCTGAGGTAATTAATGATTGTCAAAGCCATAACAAAGACTGAAATCAACAGTGTAACTGTACCCCTTTCTGTACTGAAACAATGAATTATATCTATATCCACTGCTTAAACTAAGATATAAATTGCATAGAGAATTTTAAAATAGAATAAACAAGGTAGAATATTCTTTAAGAAAACAACCAAATTCTGACTACAAAACTCAAGTCTACAAATAAAAACTTCTTTTCTTCTTTTTTTTACATTTATTCTAATGGTTAGTTGAGAAGGTGTAACAATTTTAAAATATGATTGAAAATGGAACATCTACCTTCTACCACCTCACCTTTGATATTCAGTGGAAAAACATTATAAAAAAATTTCAAAACCTACTTTAGATTTTATATGAAATAATGTAGATCAATTTCAAAACTTTGTGTAAATGAAGTAGCAAATTTAACATATGAACCAAAACATGGAATGATCATTTTACTGGTAAAAATGGTAATACAAGTACTAAATTAAAGCAAAAGATAACTTTTGAAATACACAGTCAATGCTTTATTTCCTACCAGTGTTTCAGAGATTCACTAACATTTCCCAATTGATCAACCATTCCTATTAATACACTACTCTGAACTTAAAATTTTGAGATAAGTTAATACAATAACCACATCCAACTTGCAATCATGTAAAAAAATATCACTTCAATTCAGTGGTTATGCAATAATGTTTTTTTAGGGAAATCAAGCAGTGAATGAGGAAATAAAAGCAGCCTTTTTTTATTTTATTTTTTTAGATTTTTCAGTAATTAAAATGTTATTTATATGACAGAGAATTTTATAATCCAGAATTTTACTCTCATTAATTTATTAAATAATAAATTTTCATAACGTTTTAAAACAACTTATCATATTTTAAAATCAATGTATCATAACTGTATTATTAGATGTGAACAATATAGTATCATTATGTTTGAAAATATAACCGACTGATTACATATAAATTACTTAGAAACAATTACATGACTTCTGAAATAACTGTTAAATCAAGAAATATAAATGAAATCATTGAAAGACAACAAACATAATATATAATCTTAGAACCATCTTTGCATTCTATAGTAAATATAGTAATTAAATGAGAGTCAGAAAAATCAACAGATAGTTGCTCTTAATATCTCACTTACCACATTTTGAAAACTGAATTAAGAAACTATATAATTTTCTATTTGCACTAAAAAGTTTTGATAACTATAATGAAACATAAACAAATGTATTTTATATAATTAAACTAAATTTAAATTATGTAAAAACCAATGCCGTGTAAAATAGCTAGGATGTACGTAATTTACATTCAAAACTAACTTTTTATAGTTTAAATGTAACTGTGGTTGATATAATGGCAGTTCCTGTAGCAAGTATCAGAATGTTTACTCTTCACCATAAAACTAAAATGAAGTTTACCTTTTTATTTAGAATAACAAGTATTAAATGAAACAAAAAAACCGTCATTTTTATTTTTTTGATACAACATAAAATTATTGATTTTTAGTGAAATATTTTTCCGATTAACAAAATGTTATTTTTTTCTTTTCATAAAACAATAATTACAACATTTATTCATTTTTATTTTTTTCTCAATTTCTTGAATCCATTAAATATAAGTTACTTCATATTAATAGTCTTTGGGAAAGCCAAGAACATGACACATATGCTATTCCTTGAGCTGCCAATAAAAAAAAGAACATAAAATCATTCCCTACATTTTTTTTACTATGGGCATATGTATCAATAAAACATATAACATATTCAAAGAAGTACATTCTGGTAAATTTATTTTTTTAAATTTCAATTGGTAAATAGGAAAATGTTCCATCAGCTAAATATTACCTCACAATAAAACAATGTTATTCCTATGTATTAAATCCAGTCACTAAACATGCAAACTAGGTTTAACATTTTGAACTGAATACAATAAGTATGTTTTACACAAAATGAAAACATTTTACCAGAATCATATTTAAAAAGCTTTGAATACTAATCCTTTTTTAACAATTCAATAAAACATAATGAGCTTAAAATATATAAAATAAATGTAAATTTTAAGAATTTTTAGCAAATTCATGAAAAAAAAAAGATGACCAACTAGCAATTATAAAAAATAAACCCAGAATCCAGAATAAAATAAAAAATAATAAATAAACTGTAAATAAATCCGACAAAATTAAGACTAAAAGGGAATAATAATTAAAATAATAAAGAAATAACCAACCCTAACACAGGAACTAAAAAATAAATAATTATCAAAAGAAAGGAAATAAAAAGTAAATATAAACCAATAATAATAGAGTAAACCATTTTTTTAAGACAAAATAATGAAATGTATAAACAGCAATAAAAACAAAATCGCAGATCCAAATACTTAAACTATAAAAAACAGAAGACACTTATCAGTAATAAAAAAATAAGAAATCATTTTTTTTAAATTTAATAAAAAAATAACAAATAAACCAATTATATAAACAAATCAATTATAAAAGTTCACATTAAATTTAGGTTTTAGTTTAGGTTTAGGTTTTGTCTTTTTTTACTCTTTTTCTTATGAAAATATTTTAAAATAAAATTGTAAACAACACATATTTTTGGTATTTGAATAAAATTCATTCTTTTGATTATACCATCTTTATAAAGGATAATATTATTTAGTCCATTTCAGAGTTCAATAAACGTAACGTGTGTAGAAAAGACACTTCTAAAGATGTTTTTTTTTAAACAGAATCAGTAATCTTACAAGAAAACTAATATGAAACTGCTGCAAAGCCGCTCAGAAACAAAATGAAGAAACAAAAAGAGCTCAGAAATGAGATCAGTGAAATATATTTGTACCCTCTGGTTGTGATAGAAGGAGTCAATGTCCTCAAGAGGGGTTGAGGCCAATTCCGGAGGGAAAGAGCCTTGCAGACGGACTGGGAGTGGGACACCTTGTTCCAGGGTGGGGTCCGGCTGTGGCCCTTCATCTTCGTCCTCGTCCTCATACCGAACCTATATGAAACATTGAAAACACATAAAAAAATGTTAGTATAGCATGGAGACATTAACAAAAACTTATTCATCATAGAATACCAATATTTTACATTTAATTTAAGTGGTCTACAAAATATTTTTTTAAATCTGTTTATCACACATCAAGATATCTTAATTCGGCTAAACACTATATATATATATATATATATATATATATATATAGAACAAATTAAAACCACAAAAATGGAAACATGATGGAGTAAGACAGAAAGGCTTCTAGATCAAACACTCTTATTCTCTGTAGAATAAAAAAACTTCTTCCAAAAAAACTGGAAATTAAGTCAGTACATGGAATAATTCCAGTTGGTAAATGTAACATTTTAATACATGTATTTCAATAAAATACAATGTTTAGATTTCTGAAGGGAAAAGCCGTGAAAAACTTTAGCAATAATAAAATGTATTACAGCATAATTTTCTTGTGGAAGTAAAGAGTACTCAACCCATCAAAAAGCTCCACACCACAGAAATGACATTCCTTCAGTTAAATAACACTTTATTTTAGTGGTATACCTCTTTAAAGAATTTTTTAGTCAGTTGTATGACAATACCAGTTAATAATTTAAATAATAGGATATATAAAAAATCAGCCATATCAGTGATGATAATCAAGTACTAATTATAATCATAATTATGTACTTTCACTTCTTAAACTGCTTAAATTATTGACTTGCTTAAAATTAAGACTACACCAGGCACTGTCATTTGACCAATTATTACAATAAATTTAAGAAAAAAATAATGCATCAATAATGAAATTTATGCAGTGAGAAATCTGAACTACTTATATTTATGTATAAATTTAAATGACAGGTAGCTTATATTTAAAATATTAAATGAAAAGGAAAGTTTTTCACACTCAAACACATAAATTTTATATATTTCCGCCATAATGACTCAGAAAAAATTCCTTGACCACAACAAATCATAAACTTTTAAAAACAACTCTCATGCTACACAGTATGTGAGTTAGAAATTCAGTGTAAAAAGTGAGATATAAAATTAAAAAATTGCTGCCAGAATCTGTGGATATTGAAATGTCTACTCTATAACTAAAACTGTTATAGAATCTGTTTTTACAATCAGTAAATGAAAATTATGTTAACTTAAAAAAAAACCATTTCCTCTAAAAAAAAAAATGGACAAAGAATCTAGAGTTTTTGACTTCATAATAAAATTAGTATGTTCATGTTATGGGTGTCAAATAGGGTACACAAACTACAAAAAACAAAACAATAAATATAAGTCTACAAAAAGCATTTAATTATTCAATAATGAAGTACTGATGTTTAGATTATATTAAAAACATTACCAATAATTATTTTTTTCTCTTTACAAACCTATTGCTGTTTCTTAATTATGATAAAAAATTATTTTCACAATGGTGATAAAAAGTTATAACTTCCAATTCTAATTACTCTAGAGTTAGTTCTATTTTAATGTTATATTTATTTTCTTAATTTTTATATTAACAGCTATATAGGACCTGCTCATAGCTTAATTGCTGCTCCTCTAGTCCACCATATCCAAACTGATAATGCAGAAAGGCAAGAATACCAAAGAAATTACAATCATTACCTTAAACAGGAACTGTACAGCTCAGTTTAAACATAACCTAATTTATTAGCAAAGAACATAGAATTCTATGTAACACAGGCATTACAAAAAATAAAATTTTAAATGATAGCCATCTTTACTGTTTTTAATTTAACAGCAAAGATATCAACGTGTTATATCTAAATGTGAAATGACATTCACATTCTACTCAAACAAAAAATAAGTGTACATATTAAATGAAGATGTTTACTAAGATAAATTACTACAATTGTCAACGTGCTTTGAAGTAATATAATTTTAAATCAAATTATAAATAAAATATTACTTAAAAAAAAAAAATAAGTTCAGTTATTTACCGTGAACAGCTTCCAAATAAATTATAACTAAATTTCACATTGTGATTTTTTTACATAGTAGTTCACACTTATAAATGGCAGTAATCTGTAATTCATTACTAATAACAGAGAATATATAACAATTCTATTTTCAGGACAAATGATATAAGAGTGAGAGTGCATAAGCTTCAACAAAAAATTAATAATCAAGTGACTAAAAATTAAATCTTATTGCTGTAAAGTTTAATAAAATCATTAATTTTTTTCCTTAAAAGCAAACATTTTGATTACTTTTTAATAAAATGTAAATAATTTATTATAAAAAGTAACTTAACAACAGTATAGAAAATTTTTCTACTTCTAGTAAACTAATACTACTGTGCAATTTCAAAAATACTTTAAAGATTTAGCACAATTATACACACTTCATCATTATAGCTGAAAACACATTAAATTGCCAGCTACACATTAAAAAAAATCTTCAAATGAACTTAGACTCACGTTATTGACTAAATCATTAGAAAACTTATAATTATTCATTTTAATTCTTAATTCTCTTCTATAATAACAGTTAAACAAATCAAACTGTTTAAAGTCAATTACATTACTAGCAGAACAGTTAATATTTGTAAGGGTACAAAAATATAAAAACAAATTAAGTTTTTTACCTTATATGTTCTGAACAAGTAATACTTGGCTTTGTTCCTTCTGAGATACGTATTGGAGAATGTGATTTATATAATTCCCCAACAAGAATAAAAGTTAACAAAAACAATGCTCGAACAATTTGAATTTGTTTGAATTTTAAATTCAATAATTATTCTGCCCACTAATGATACTGTTAATAACCACTTAATAATAACTGTTGAAAATATTTTTATATTATTTATTTTCGGTTGACATAAAACATATATCTTTTAAACAGTTGTTCTATCAGCTTTACATTATTATTTTTTTTTTATGATTGTTAATACTTGCAATAAAAATGGAAATGAAATTAACTACTAAAATGAAAATAAGGATTCTACGAAGATAAGAATCTTTTCATCACACTTTTTTTTTCTTACCAATCTGGTTCATTATTACACTTCCCATTACATATCTACATTCATTATTGAAAAGTTTAAACAGTTTTAATATTAGCATGGATTACAAATCTCAAGCATAAAAATAAAAAAAGTTCATAAAAATTATATTAAAATATTCTCGTACATAAATTTAACCTTAAAATTCCAATCATTAGAGTTAAAAATTGGAACTTTACTCACTATCATTAATTTTCCTAAATAAAGAAACTTGTAAGAGAGATTGTCAAGATTACAAAAAATGAACTGTGATGTTTACCAAAATATCAGTTTGAGATACATCTGGCTCAAATGAGAAACACATTTTTTAAGTAAAATTATATGCATAAACATTTATTTCCTGATACTTAAAGAATATAAAAAAAATAAATGTTTTTAAAAATGCAATGTTAATTTTTATTAAAGAAACTGAAAAATTTTTATTATGTTATTGAAAAAGTAGTTTTTACCACAGCAAAAAATCAGTTTCAAACAAAAAAATGTAAATCATTTTCACATTCATCTATTTATGATATACATATAATATTTTCATCAGCATTTTCTAAACTAAAATACGGATGAAAATTTTATTCCAGCTACTTGCATACAAGAATTAACTTTATGTTCCATTATAATCATGATAGTTTAAATATTTATTTAGGCTATTTCAGATGTTCTCTGTCCATATTTCTCCCCCAGTTCTTATTCTTCACTTTTTCACTCTTCATCAAATGAGAATAATTTTCTTGAAGGAAGTTCCTATAGGTTACTAAACAAGTAAACATCACAAAGTATAAATCAGAGCTGCAAGTACCCAAGAATTTCCTACCCATACTCCCAAATTCCTGACGTGTTTATCATAAAGTTATTTTAAAAAATTAATGAAAATTTTCATTGCGTGGTAAAGAGCGAAAAGTCGGAAAAAATATTTGGGAAAATTTTTTAATAACCTTGAAAATTACATTTAAAAATAAGTAAGAAATAAATTTTGTTTTGGTGTGTAATTGCAAGCAACCAGAATTAAAAACTGATTATTTCAACTGTAATAACTTATTTTTGGAACTGTTCTCATGTAAATGCAAATACATACATTTTATAAATATGTAAGCTCTCACAAAGAAAAAGAAAGAATTTCAGGGCATGTTCTACAAAAACAATTTTAAAAATTCAAATAAATGTGGGTGTTTAAATCACTTCAGTTTAGAGTTAGTTACAGTTTAAGAAAAAATTCACTCTGGTTTCTGCTCCAAGGATAAAAATGAAGCCATACTGAAATTCTTGGAAGTTAAATTAAGCAAAATAAATTTGCTGGTTTCATTATATTCCCATTAAGTAAATAAAATTTGGAGAGTACTTAATTCTGAGAAAATTTATGTAATTAACAGTATCAGGTGACAATTATTTTTCATTACTGAAATGAAAATGAATCATTTTCTAATACAGTCCTTGATTGATTTCTAAATACAATCCTTGATTTGATTTAAAACTACAATGAGGGATTTTTCTGCCATTTTCAGTCAGCTTCGTTTTTAATTAAAGTCAAATTTCTTAAATTTTCTTCTTGTTCAGTTAATATTACCAACATAAATTTTCTATAAATTTTGTTTGATTGCTTTAATTTAAAAAAAGTTATAGTATTTTAACCTAAAAAAAATTATGTTTTACGATAGTAATCCTTTGTGTTAAAATAATTTTCTAAAAAAAAAACTACAAGATACCAGTTCTCCGATCTGTTTTATTCAATTTTTTTATATCTAAAATCATACAATGTCATCAAACTTAACCATTAATTTTACTCCCAACAATTTCAGTTTGGCTACCTTTGTAGCAAAAATCAGGGCAAAATTTTTCACAAGCTACAGATAAAAAAAAGCATTTCTGAATCCATGTTTATATGGATTTTTCTTTATTTTTACTTGTAGAACATGTCATGAAAATTATCTGCTTCTGATGAAACATCTTGCATTTGAATTGGACTTCATAATCACTTGTTAGGGGATCTGAAAAGCAGGGATAAAATTGTAATGCAAATAATTTTATATCGTACATTAAAAATTTTAATTTATTAGTGTTAAATAAATCTTTTGCATAGAAAACTTTTATAAACAATGGCAAAGCTAATCAAAATGATTTACCAAAATATGAGGAGTGGGCTATTAAATAATAATGATACTAATGCTGTTATAGAAGAACTGTACAAGCGCCAAATTCATATAACCAACAGCTATGTTGCATGAAGCCTTCTCTTTTGATTGTTGCCACTCCAGTTCCTGAAGACATATTAGTCTGGCCATGGCCTTCATTTGGATAAAATCTGTTTTTTGTTTTGCCGAAAAGATTATAAATTATTACATTATAAAAAATTAAACTTTTATTAAAAAAAAAAGTATATGGCAATGAATGTTTTCCATATGTGCTGGTTTTTGAGAGGTTTAAGCATTTCCAAGATGGCTGAGAAGACATTGAAGATGATGTTCACTGGGTCGCCCTTCCACATAAAAAACAGATAAAAATATTGAAAAAATTGGTAATCTGATCTGATCTAACAGCCATTTAACTATCCATGTGATTACTGAAACTTTAGAAATCATGTCTCATTAGCCTAGTACAACATCCCAGTGTTAGATCTCTGCCTTATTCGCCTGACCTGGCGTTATGTAACTTTTTAGTTCCCCAAGGTCAAATCTGCATTAAAAGGAACAAGATTTCAGACCAGTGAAGCTATAAAAGGAAAAGTGACATGCATTACGAAACAGCTCACAGAAGTAAGACTTCCTGCACTGTTTTGAAGAATGGAAAATTTGCATGGAACATTGTAAGAATAGAGGAGAGGTTTATATTGAAGGGGATCAAACTAGATATGTATAAATTTTTTTTTTAATATTTTACGGTATGTCCCATTATTTAATAGCCACACCTCGTATGTTAACTGCATTTGTACTAATTGATATAAAGAAACAATAAAAGCTGATGCAGCATTCTACAATAGATGAATAGTCAGAAGATTAGTTGAAATTAGAGGACTGCGTAAGCGGTCAACTGGAAAAATATTATAAGAAGATTAGCACAAAGCAACGAAAAACTGTTAGAAAAATAATCTCTTGGCAGTGAAGACATTACTACATAGTTTGGAAAGGAAAAAGTAATTTAAGCAACTTTCTTCTGAGCAACTCCATCTTCTGAAGCAACTTCTTTTATTATGAGTTAAATTTATAGGATAAAACTATCAACTGTTATCTAACGAACATATGCTGAATTAAGTCTTAACACATTTTCCAAAAAATTGTGAAAAGCCTCCTATATGCTTCCTATAATCTATTTGGAATGTAAAACAATTATCTAATTTGGCCAACTCTTTCTTCTTATCATATATTTTTTCTTGTTCCTAAGTTTACTTTATTATTTTCCAATAAAACAGCATTAACCTTTGCTTATTTTTTTAAAGATCTTTATCTTTTGTTTTGGAGATATAAAAGTATCTTTTTGTCTTTTTTTTTCTAGTAAAATATCCTTCATATTCTGTTTGTTTTTTAAAAGTATTAATTACTCAAAATTTACTTAAAATTATAATAATTTCAATTCTCAAGTGAGAAAAAGGATGTTTTATACTTAGTCAAGATTTGAATAATAACATATAAATAAATTTATAAAAATGTCAACAGAAATTACTAACTGATTTTTTAAATACGTAAATTGCTAAGAAAAATAATAAATACATTTTTATTTAACATTAGTACGTAAATTATGTTGTTCGTTAACTTGGATGAATTACAAAACCACTTCAGAACACAAATTATGTACAATATATATACTACTTGAATAGAGAAAAACTTTTTTAATCTTATTTTATTTATGTTAAACCACAAATAAATGCTGTTTTATTATAAAATAAGTTCTGTAAGAATTTACAAGTGGCAGACAACATATAAAAACATTTTTGGTTAAGTGGTGTACAATTATACAAAAATAATATTATAATATACTTAAATGTATACTAAATTCAAAATACCATTTTAGAACCAGTAATATTATTAACGTATTAGACCTGACTGACATTAAAAGAAGTCTACAAATATAACTTAAGCATTTCAAAATCATTGTAAAATACTATAATCTAATAATTTAAATACCATGCTCTAATATTTGTAACACTTAAAACAATTAAATGGTAATAATGACAGTAATAAAAAATTTAGTATCGGTAACTACTATTATAAAGATATTAATAAAAAAAAAATACTAATCCATTTCAAAAATAATTAATAGTATAACTGAATAAATATTAAATTCATTCTCATATTGCTCATCATTTATAATCATATAGGAAAAGTTAAACCATTCCTCTCTATTAAGAAGTCAACAAAAAATACAATTCCCAAAATAATTATTATTAATCATTGTGTAGGCTAATGTATTTAAAAGCAAATGGTTTTATTTTATTAATAATAAGAAATTAAATAGAATATTATTCTAATATATCAGTCCTAAATTTCACAAAATAAAACAAAAAAATGTAAATAAAAAATATTTAATTCTAAATGTATTTTCTGGTTAATGGACTGTAATCTCATTTTATTATGTAAAAGCTTGAATTAATTATTTACTAGCACTGCATATCATCTGCCACCCATTATTTTAAAACATAAAAAAAAGTAAATGGGTATAGAATGTTACATATTTGCATGCTTTCATGTAACTCTATATAACTGAATATACATGCATAACTACTGCCACAAGCAAATGTCAGTTATAGCATTGAGAACAAATAAGACACTAACACATACCCATCTATAGAATCATATCACTGACATATTAAATCAGACTTTTTCCTTCAAAGTTGAAAAATGATATAACCATTCTCTAGTCAAAAACTGCCTATGTGAATACGAAAGTAAAACCTCTTATACTGAAGAAATCTTTGTATATCATTAACAATGAGAAAAAGGATAACTGACTTATGTGGACAGCACTGGTATATCAGACATCAAATAACAAGTCACAACCTTTGTTTTCAGAATTACTAGATTCTGCTGATTACTGTAACCATACTAGAAAATCAATTACATTTAAATTCCTTAACACTATCACATTTTAGAAAAATGTCATGAATTCCAATTACAGAACACTTATTAGTTTTCATTTAAAGCTTAAATTATGTCTAAAGTTTCTTGTTATTTATGTAGAACTTAAAAGTTTAATTCTTCCCAAAACAATAAAATTGAAAATTTATTACTATAACTATTATTATTACCCGCTTCATCATCAACATATATTATATATTTGCTTAATTTACTGAATAAAATAAAGTTGTACAGATTAATACAAATCCAATCCTGGGGATCATTAATCTATTTTTAAAGTATCATAGAACAAAGTAAAGATGGTTCATGTATCAATATTTTCAGGTATTTGAATAAGAACAACATTGCAAAAATAGTTTAAAACTGACCATCTAAATCTGTAGTAAAGATTCAAAAATGATTTAATAGTTTTAAAATGTTATTCTCTATTCAAGTGAGAGTGCTATTAATTCGCTCTAGTTCATTTTATTTTTTATAAATACACAGCATACATATTGTTGGTTTTCATACAAAATATCTAATAATGTTCTTAGAGGCTATAAAATTTTATGCAGATAAAACTACTTGACTTATCTATAAATAAACAACAGTATAGGAAAACTCTAAATTCACATTCTGATTTCATTTACATTCTGATTTGCTGTTGTTCTTATGCCTATCATGGGCTAAGATTGGTATCTTGAAGTTATTACAAATATTATGCATGTAAAGAAGAATTTAGACTGTAGGAATTTCACAGTTAAGTTCATAATTACTCTGCAGTTTGCAAAGCTTGATTAGAAACTATCCAATGGAAATTCAGTACTTGCAAGGTATAAACAGTTTAAAGAAACTGGTTATATCAGCTAGAAAAAATCAATTAAACCTATAGAAAATCCAAACACAAATATATATTATAATGAAGCCTACATATACTGTATATCTACCCTAGTTACAAATTCAGAAATGATTAGAGATAAACACTGATTCATCAGTGTTTTTTCTTCAAGCCTGTCTCTTTCTTTTTCTTCTATCTTTTTAATAGTGGTTGAAACAACTATCCAATGAAACTTATGAGCGCAAGCTTGACTTCATTTATAGTTCTAAAACTTATTTTTAAAGCATAGTACAAAATTTGATGTATTCATCAGTCATATGTTATGTGATATCATAGAAGTTAACAGTATATCATCTCAGTATTAAAGAGTATTGTCAGATCATACCTGTATGCAAGAGTCTGATAAGAAATAACATTGCTTTTTCTTTTTTTTTTAGGCAAACAGAGAGCCAAAAATGTTATCAATTACTTTCAAAAAACAAAATTGCCTCTGTACAAAAGTCAAGGAACACAAATATGTATTTTAGAAAAAAAAAGATAGCCATCACAAACACCCACAAAAAAAAAGCAGCATGTAAAAAATAAAAAATGACGGAAGGCTTGTAGATGAACCACACAAAAACAAAAGTAGAACTGAATTATGATGGGTGTAAATAATCCATCGTTCAAACTGTTTAAGTAAGAAAAAAACATTTATTTCAGTCACAAAAAAAAACTTACAACAAAGTTGTAGGACTTTCCCATCATGTGGGTTGTTACTGATGCACGGCTTGAAAAAAAAACACGCGCGCAAGCATACACAACTTAATTTAAAATATTTATCATTTTATTTAAATATCATATTTTTTCATTTAATTAATTCAATGCATACCATATTTAATTCATGCAGGTGTGACAGTATAGTGGAGACAGATGGCACTAACTTAACTAATGTAATTTCACAACCTACATAAAACAAATTTCACTTGTACTGTTGGCAGACTGGTTAGCCACAAGGCTTAATGCAACAGATACAAAGTCAACTGGGCAATCGGTCTTGTACCCAGCCAGACCAAGTTACTTTTTTACACTCTTAAGTGTTATTCATTTATTTAATTCTACTGTTCTTCTGTGATGTCACAACACAGCAGACAAGTATATTTTTTTTTTTTTTGGCGGGGGAGGTGTAATTTTGTTCACACACGCACATATATGTACACACACAAGAATAGATGTAAGTATATAATGAGGTATGCATTAAACCGAGGTATACAAAGGTATTTTATGAAAGATCTAATAAATTCATAATAATAACATTAATAGAAAAAAAATTATGATTTTATGCAGTTCAACAGCTGACCAGAAATTAAGACAGGCTGTACTGTACAAAAATTAAAAACACCAATTCATTTAATTTTCTGTAGAACCAAACACAATCTTAATAATATGAACCTTGTTTCTAACTCATATATCCCAGTGCTCAGCATATTTTCAGTAACACACAATAAAATTAACACCAACACTGATATAATGAAATTTCTTTTTCCCACCCTCACCAATCAAAACTCTGATTAAACTTCCATAAACTGGATTTTGTTTGTTACAGGCGGCTTCACAGAAGTCAAATCACCTAACTACATACAAAATAGTATTTACCACTCATATTTTTGCAACATATTCATTAGTTAATTTTAAAAGATTCTAGAACGTTATAAACACTGAATTTTCTAATTCAAGAAAAAACAAAATGATCTGTATATGTTAACTGCATCAAAGTCCCATCAGTACATAAAATTCATAATAACTGAAGTTATTAACTAATAAGTTAATTAGTGAAATGTGTAAAAATTAAAAATGCATATAATAAAGGCTTTCTGTTTGAATTTACATCACAAATAAATTTAATCATATCTAACTACCACAATAGGAATACAACTACCAACAATA
>JAAAKQ030024428.1:0-17568 GCA_010016005.3 Zanna intricata
TAGGTATCCCGTTAAAAATTAAGAAACACGTGTTTCGGGGTTTTCCGAAACTTCCCGAACTTTTCCGAATAACTCCTTCAATTACTATGCTTAGATTATTATAAATAATCTAAAAACTCGGTATGTTATTGACGCAAGAAATAGATAAAACAATCTTTGAAGCGGGTCGTATATCGTGTCAAAATTTGAGCTAAATCGATACAGAACTTTTTGAATTTTTGAAGCGTACACAAACCAACATAACATTTTTATATATATAGATGTGACAACTTTGATAATATTGGTAATAACTTAATGTAACATGGTTGTTATATTTAAGGTCAAGAGTTCAATTTCTATCTAGGGTCTGAATTAAAATGTTAGTAAAAAATAATTTTTATACGACTTTTTTGTAAAATTAAACTTAGCTACGTTAATTACTACTACGTACTTCTGCTTAAATATGTTCTTTTAATATAATTATATACTCGTAATAAAATATTTATCTAAAACGTTCTGAGCATTAAGTGTCAAGATTACAGAACAGTTACTTTAATTTCATATTCAAAACAGTATTGCAAATTCTTAACTGAAATAAAGTTAAAATAAAAAATTTTTTTAAAAATAAAATTAAAAATAAAGCTAATAATTTCAATAAAAGATAATTAAATTTAAATAGGGGAGAATCACAAGAGATACAATCATATAATGAGGTCCGTAAAAAAAAAAAAGTTAAAGTATATCTTTTATTAATTCTAAAAATGTACTTGGTTATGTCATATTAAAAAAAAGAAACTATTAAAGACTCAAAAGGTAGACTGTAAAAATTAGAAAATTTCTATGTTTTATTAAAGAATTGTACTATAACAACAAAAAAACTATGAAAATAAAAATGCACAAACTAAATGATATAACTAGAAAGAACAGCGAGGCAAGATTATTACCTATCTCGAACATTTTTTTTTATATATTAAAACTATGATCAAAATGCCCCTAAAAAACAAAAAGAGATCACTGATGAAGACAGCGAAATAAATTTTCTCATTCTATAGATCAAATGATGTTTTTAGGAGACGAATTACTTATTTAACTAGCGAATACAAAATTTAAAAAAAATAGTAATAGAAAATTGAATTAAATAAGACGTTGATAAGTACACATTTTCATTGAAGGACATGTACGAGTGTCCTACTCGTATATATTGAAATCAAACCCAAAATATAAAGAAAATTATTTTTTAAACAATTAAATTAAAAAGTAGATGATTAGACAAATTGAGAAAATGCACACTAAAATTGAACTTCACACTATCTGCTATTTTTTTTTTTTTTTTGGGTAAATCTTTGTTTTACCTAGTGGAACAAGGCGTGATGGCCAGTCCAAGTAGGAAGTTTAATTCCTGTGTTTGTATTTATAGTTCGCAAATTTTTCACTTTTAATTAGGATTGTTAAAAACAAGATGGAAACGTTAAATTAGCTTAAATTAATACTGCATTTAGTTAACATATTTTAGTTATTTTATATTCTTATAAATACAGGTAAGAGTAAGTATATAGTAGTAATTTTTTAATAATAAGTAAGCATTACTTTTTTTTTACTTTCTCTTATTAAGTTTTTATTATTGTACCAATTTTGACTATACCTTTTAGCTTGCATATATTTATCCATATAAGCTTATGTTTTTGCATATATTTATTGATAAAGTAAATAAAAACGAAAAAATATGATATAATTGACAATTAAAATAAAATCGATAAATAAGTAAATAGAAATATATATAATCAGTTTATAATATTATGTAAATAGAATTATTATTAAATTTCAAAATATTGAAATTAAAAAAAAAATTATTGCGTTTAACAAATATGGCGATTCTGGTTTATTCTTTTACTTTCTGACAGTGCCTAAAATTATCAAAATTAAATAAAATAAATTTTAATAAATAACAGTTGAAAGAATATTAGTAAAGAAATTAATTTATATAACTTTTTTTTCTAAATGGAATAAGAACTTTTTATCAAAGTGACAACTACAAGAAAATGAACCCTGACAAGTTTCAAGATATAATTAGACAGAATTCTGGCGACATGAAAATTATTCATATTATAAATCCATAATTCATAAAGATAGGTAGAATTCAACATATTTTACGTGGCTTACAGCTCAATGTATTAATATTTTGATTAAAATCAAATCAAATTTATATTTTTACAGTTTTTATTTTCATATTTCAATTTTGACTACATTTAATAAAAGTAGTATTTTAAACTGCTATTTTATAATGTAATTAAACAGATTCCAAATGTAGTAAGCTCATAATAATGGTTAGCCACATAGAAAAGAAAAATTACATTAAGTGGTTGTTAGTGAAGAATCCAAAAAAGGGAATTTTAAATCACATTAAGAGAAGGAAAAGAGGCAGTTACTGGAGTTGGACTGTAAGCCTTGACGTCCTATAAATGCGATGTAACTCCTTCTTAGAAAATTTTAACATCCTGGATAATAGCTAACCGACGTTAATATTCCCGACATAAAAACTTAGTTTATTTTAATTTTCTTCAACCAGTTAATAATTCAGATTGACGAAATTATTTATATGTATGTTAAAATATATATGTATGTTATTGGGGTTTGGAACAGAAATGGCAATATTTTTCGTTTTCAATGAATTAGAATTTTTTAAAGACAATAAATAAATAGTTTTACTTACATTTTTACAATCAAAACGGATCGTCTAGTTCATTTGAATATTGATCAAAGTTTGTTAAGGTAATTACGAACTAGATATTCATAAATTTTCTTTAAATTTATTTGTATTAATTAACTTTTTAAAGTAACTTTTCTCTGCGAATAGCGATCCTCTCTCTTTTTTCTGTTTAGCTTCTAGAACTACCGTAAGGTATTACTTCAAAGGATGAATGAGGATAATATATATGAATGTAAATGGAGTCTTGTACAATCTCAGGTTGACCACTCCTGAGAAGTATAGTAGCGAATAGCGATCCTAAAAAGACAAAATATTTGTGTTTATATTAATGTTTTTAAACTTCCTACGTTATATCTACCAACGATCATAGACAAATTTTCCTCTGGAGCTGAACGACTAATGCGGTAATCTAGGAATTATAAATTCAATGCGATAAAAAATATTCGACCACAAGCTTGGTTGTACGAGAGATGCATTTTCTGTTGTACAATCTACGACTCATTCCCTTCAAATATTGCACTGTACTCCTTCGGCAGATCTTGCATGTGTGACTATTTTTAGCAATAAATAAAAAAAAAAATTAGAGAATTTTAGACATAATCACTAAATTCTATTTCTTTAACAATTCAACCAAATAAAATAATTGAACAATCTTTTTAAACAGTAACATGAAAAAAAAATTAACTTTGTCGCTACAAAAGCATCATCAATAAACCCTCATCATTTTATATACGCACGTGTACATTAAAAAATATTACACCCCGAATAAATCCTATGATTTTCTAATACATATAAGTACTGAAATGCTAGCGTAAATGGTTGACTATAGTTTACACTTACATAGAATTATTATCATAACTCTTGCTTATAAAAAATAGGAACTCGCTTATCTATTGAATTTCAAGATCAAGTTTATCAAGATGAAGTGGACATCGTCCTTTCACTTGTCAGTAATATTAATTTATATTTATATTAAAAATAACAAATACGATAAACACAAAATATTTGAAAGAAAATAATAAAATAAAAAATAAATAAATAATAAACTATTGATTTTAAAATTACCTTAAAAATCATAAATTTTATTACAAAACTAATCAATCTTTTAGCTATGTATAAATTCAACTTTAAAAAACGCACTATAAATCGAAATTAAAAAATCTATTATAACTCGGTTTTTATAAATACAGAGGAAAAATGTTTTTAATTTACTCATTTTATTTTTTATAAGATTTTCTCTATTGACTGATCAAAGGAAAAAATAAATTTAAGAAATCAGTGCTTATAAATTTCGATGTCCGAGTCTTAATTTTAAGACATTTTTAAATTTATGCACAACCCACAAATTCTGGAATCACTAAAATATACCAAGACAATAAGTTCTTATCTGAGAGATACCTTCTCTGTTAAAGAGTTAATGTAGTTAATCTTTCTTATTGATTGTCACTGTAATAAAAAATTTGTTTGCGTCAGATTTTTCTCTTCGTCACAGATTTTTAAAAGTAAATAAATTATATAAATATTAAATAAATAAAATAAACCGGAAAAAAATGTTATTGTGAGGATAATAAGAGGTCCTGTATTAATCGCAGATTGCATGTAATATGCAAGTTACAAATTTTTTTATTATTTTATTTATTATGAAAATACTAATGCTTAGTATACCAGAATGTCATTTAAGTTACTTATTTAAAGTTAAGATTTTCTGTAGGGATATCAAAAACTTGAAAGGACTTTGGCAAATAAGGATAATGCATTAATAATATATGCTTCATTATATAGAAAACAAGAAATTTTCATTAAAATAACAAGAAAAAAATAATCGTTTCATTTATTAGTAAAAGTTGCGTCATCTGAAGAACTTTTTCATCTTTTTTATGAGCTTTTTTTAAGATTTATTTAATTCGTCTCTTACCAACATTTATACGTTTTATAAGTGTGCTTAATTATAACGTCTGAAAAATGCCTTCATTTTAATCAAAACATATTAAGAACTTAAATGAAAATAATATTAATATCATAATAATAGCAGGGAAAATAATCATTTATTCCCAGTCAGTATGCAAGCGTCCACAGATGTACGCACATAAAATATATAACTAAAATATCTAAATGAATAAAAAAATTAAGTATTTTATTTAAAAACATTGTTGAATTACAATAGATTAAAATCATTCCGTTATTCTTTATAACAGCATGAGAATATGACTTTGTAAACTCCGTAAACATCTTAACAAGTAAAAAATTAATTAAATCGAAATTAATTATAAAACGACATAAAACTAAAAGAATTATACATTTTAAAAACAACTTGCTATAAGCTGATATTTAATTTTAAAAATTCAATAAAAAAATCAATCGATCTTGGTTTACAACACATCTTCAAGTTTCTCACATTCATCGTTTATTAAAGAACACAATTATGGTGGTAATCTTCTAAACATTATTTATATTTTTAAATTTTTCAATTGAAAAAACAAATTTAAACTTCAGAAATAAAAGCTATGCTACGTAAACCCATCTACTAATTAATAAATCATTCTGTTTTTTTTTCTCTTGTTTAAAATTTAAATATTGATTTGTTTTGAGTCACGAATTGTATACTTTCTTCACTGTATACTAATTTTTATTAGCTCTTCTATAAACTGTAATAAAATGTGAGCTTCCGCCATAAAAGAAATGTTTAATTTTATTTCTTTAGAATTTTATTATATTTTACTAAAAGAAAATATTTAAAAAAAAAAAGAATAAGAAAGTATTATTAAAGTGATTTTATATATATATATAAATAATCTCTAACAAATACATATCCGCATACACAAGCGCGCGCGCCTGCAATTCTACCATGTTGTGAAAAAAGTGTACAAAAATAAACTTATAAATAAAAAAATGAATTTAATCAACTTCCCTACCACAATTTAGTATTCATACATTAAAAATACACCGCTCGATATATCATAATCAAAACAAAAAATTTGTTTACTGTTGCGTGTTGCGAGTACCATTAAATAGCAGGCATATTACAGGCATATACAGGCATATTACATATTCATATAAAAAAACATGTACAGTATAACTGTATGATAAATTAATAATAATCGTGATGGCATATTAATGATTTAAATACAGTAATTCATGCCATCCATGAACACATTATACATGGCAGTATGTATGATCACATGAACTGATGAAAATCTATTAGATTATTAACTGAAGTCTGTGGGAATTTGTTAATATTGTCATGAACTTTTATAAAAAGCAAGCATTTATGCTTTTTAAAATCAAAATGTTCTAAGCTAGTACATTTGAGGGACGATTTATGATTCCCATTAAAACCCTGTTTAACTTGGAGGTAATGATTGATTGGTTGGACTAAGTTTATATACAAAAATCAGATGTGGACTTCACATGATTTCCTTGTACGCCTATTAAATTGAATATATATATTTTTTGCTGCAATCATTTAAACGTATTTCATTTGAAAGTGAGATACGATCCTACAATCCTTTAATAAAGTGGACAGTTACACAATTACTGAAATTTTAAAATATAATGTCCAATTTAAATAACTTACAACGTGAATTTGTAATGCATGGGTTGAATTGCTTCAAAACTTACAAATTATCATTAAAAATATGTACATGTAATCTAATAGTCATACAAGGAAGTTGTGTGGTACCCGGATCAGATTTCTTTAGCATTTTATGTTAGTTTATATAATAATTTTGTTTCGAATATTCAAGTAGGTATGTAGTGTATGTGGGATTTATAATCATAAACACATCGGTTCGAATCTGACTTCATGTACAAACATTTTTTTATCTTTCTTTTTTTTAATTTAAATATATTAATTTATAAATAATTAATAACCTCTGATTGTAAAAAGTTTTCAAATTTTGTTTTTCCACAACCAGTATATTTACAATTGGCTCCTTAAGTGGAACTGTAAGAAAGTCGATTGATAATAAGCATGAAAAAGGGTTCTTAAGGAACTCCCATAATAAGTTAACTCTTAATAACAGATATAAGTAAGCAGTAATATTAAGAATCGTTATAAAAAATATTTCTGCCAACACTTCATAGTTCATAAAAATAAAATATTAACAAATAAAAACCAGTAAACAAATAAATAGAAAAAAAAAACAAATAATGAAGCTATAGCTAGTGAAACAAAAAACAAAACAATCTGTAGATGTAAACAAAAAATTAAATAAAGTAACCAAAATAATTTTGCTAGATTTGGCGATAATAAATGTAAACTGTCGTTCTGTAGCCCCTACGCCAAGCACATGGAGACGTTTTAACCTTTGAACGTCCCTGCTGTTATCAGGCAGCTTGATTACTAATTAGTTAACTTGATTGTTTAGTCTTTGTTGGTGTTTAACGCTGCGCTGTCTCACAACTTCAAGAATCGTCGGAAGCTCCAGATATTCATGAATTTCATCATTCTGTATGAGCTATGATGCCTCTGCAATTGTTCTTGTTTTGGAAGTGTAGAATGATATCTACGTTACCCTTATTTTTTGTTCCCCACAACTTCACTTCATAAGTCCAGATTGATCGTAGGATAACTTTGTAAATCAGAACTTAATTGGACAAGTGAGGAGTTTTTCCGTAGCAACCAATTAAGCTCCCAGCTAAGTTCAGTTGTTTTATTTTCATCTTCAAGTAACATATCCAGGTCAGACGTCGATCTCGGTGAAGTCCTTGGTAAGGCGCACACTTTAATTGCGGAATTAAGAACCATTTAAGTACAGACTGGGACAGTCACCCTTTCTCATGGCTTTCTCAAAACATGTGACATGCTTTGATTTAACCTGATAATGTTTTTGTTTCTTTTTTTTTACCATGTATAGACAAGGTCTAATGCCATTTGTAGCTCCCTTGAAGCTAGTTAAGAGTCTTCGTTAACAGCAAGGATAGTAGTGTCATCGGTAAATGTGGCGATGATGCAGCTTTCAGAGTTGGAAGTACGCAGTGAATATTGAATATAACACAGGACCTAGTACAGAGTTCTGAGAGACAGACGACCTAATGCCAAAGAATTTCGAAAACTCATCATTACATCTTACTTGAGAGAAACGTCCCTCAAGATAAGGCAAGTTAGTAGGGTTGAGAAACTTTTAATTTTAATTTGTAGAGCAAGCCAGGTAACCATACCTTAGTAAAGGCCTGTTAGATATCTAAGAAAGCCGCCGAACAGAAATTTCTTTCCCCAAGACATTCATTGATGACCTTGGAATTGTTCAATGGCGGAGTGAAGCTCAACCTAAATTGATGGTTCGGAGTTATTTCCTCACCGTCAAAAATTGACCTAAGCCTGCGAAGTAACAGTTTTTCAAATAATTTAGATATAACGCATAAGAGGTTAATTAGCCGGCAAGAACAAACCTTTGTATCATTAGAAACCTGGTTTCAAGATCATTACCACCTATGATATTTTCTATTCTGCTGGAAAGTAAGAGATCCGCAGAAAAGCGTTAAGGAGATCCTTAATGTACGTGATGCCTTTAAGGAGTAGAGTGACAAGCATTTGGTGCGACACAAAGTCAAAATCAGGGGCTTTCTTTAGTCGCCTTTCTTGGTTGATTAACTTCAGCAAATCCCTTGTTGAGATCGGTCTAATAAGAAATCTGACTGGCATTGGACTTTCTTAGATGTGTATAATATCCTCGTCACTAGGACCATCTTCATCGTGAGGCTGGAAAGTTCACCTCAAAGACAAATGAAACAAAGAAAGTGTGAAGCAAATAGATCAGCTTTCCTTTTGTCATTCCTCACCCGTGATCCAGTACTTTCCTGTAGTGCAGATAGCGTAGTTGATTGTTGTTGCCCCTTCGTACTCTCCCACTGGGTGCAGATTAGAAAGATTTCCGATGTATTCCTTGAATGTTTGGTCTCTGATAGCCTTCAACAATCTCCTCAACCCCCGCGCTGCCCTATTAAGAAGTGTTTAATCTTCTGGCCAACTGAATCGCTGCCCGTTTCGTCTGAGATGCCATTTTGAGCCAATAACATTTATAACATCTCACGGATAGGTATTGTTTCTGGTCGAATGTACTTTCTCTGGTGGAGATCGCCACGCACCTTCCTGACTAATGTTAGAAAGTATATTGTGCACTCAGGGATATCGAGTGAAAATGGGTAAATTAGTTTCTTCCTGATCCATTCCTGATAAGAGAACCAATCTGTTCCTTTCGTATACAGGATAGGCCTCCTTTTATTCCTCAACACCTTTGTGCTCACTGTAAGTAAAACGGACGAGTGGTCCGACGTTGAATCATAGGAGTTTTTACCAGAATGTATTTTGATGATGTACCTAAAGTATAAAAAAATCAAATAAATCCGGGATCTTCGTTAGGTTCGTATACCAAAAGGCTTTTTGGACACTTTTAGTTCAGTCGATTGGTCAAAAGTTTGTCCATTTCATCTTCATCATATTACGTTTCGATTTTACTTTTTATAGAAAGTTCTAGCTCTTCACATTAAAAAGTGATAAATCATTATTAGATGTTTGGTATGTTTTAAAATAAAGTTTTATCAGCTATTAATATCACAATTATATCTTGCATGCTCAATCCTAAGATATCTTCTCGAAATATTATAAACATTATTGTGTCATAAGCATCTTTGTAAACGTTTGAAAGTTCCTTTTGAAAATGGCACATAATAACTTCCAACTGTTGTACTAATTTATGAGTTAGAGTCCTTGAATTCTTAAATTATATGATGTCCATTTACATAAATATATATATATATATATATATAAGCCTCGGTATATTGGTGGATGAACATAGAATTAATTATTAGTTTCTTCGAACTATTAAGCCAATCCGAGATCATAGAATGAAATGAAAAGATTCAAATAACTTAAACAATTTTTTTTCAGTGAGCCTGTTTGAATGTCCAAAAATGTAGCAAATTTGGTCCTCCCAGTTAAGAATAAATAAGGAGGAACTGACAAAAAAGGATTGTGTTTAAAATCCTTATACCAACTAGTTTTTCTTAATCGGATTAAAAAAAAAAATTTAATTATAAAATTCCTACCTAGAAAGGCTTAATAATCACAGAAATAAACTCTTACAAAATGCTACAAAGAAAAAACTTGCAAAATCTTTTGCACATCTAAATTTACGAAGTAATAAATTTAAATATGTAATTTGCCGCCACCAATAAAAATGTTCGTCCTAAGATATTTTGATTAAAATAAAACATAAAATTCTATATGTAATTAGAATTGCTTTTAAGATTGAAAGAAAGGAAGTAAGGGGATTAAACAAACCATAAGGAATGTATTTGCTTATCAGTGTTTTATGTTTGCTTTTTTCTTAATAAAATACGTTAGCTTTTTTCAGTGTTTAACGCTAAGTTTCTTTTCCTTAAAGGACTTTTATATTTTAGAGAAGAAATTTAAATCACCTTAACATCTTTGTATTGGATTTTAGCTAAAAGAACTCTCAGATGGCTGAAATCTTATTTAGGATCCAGCGGGATAAAGCTACATTACTTTTGATAGTACTTTTTTAATTTCAATATATTTTATTTATTGTCAGAAGAAAACGTATTATAGTAATACATGAAAAAATAAAGCAATATGAATTATATATATATATATATATATATATGTATATCTATTTATTTATAAAAATTAATCCTCATTCACTCATTGCTTATTTCTTTTCTTCTCTTTGTTGATGGCTTTCACAGAAACGTCTGCTCCAATAGCAAATGTTGTTAAAATTAGATTAAAAATATAGTTGAGTGTTAAAAATATAGGAGTGAGTTAACCATTTCAGTCACACGTATAAATTTTTATATCATTAACTGGAATAGTAAAAATATTTCTTTATATTTTTAACTTCTGAATTATATAGTCGTGCATTCAACACAGTGATAAAAAGAAAAATAAATAAAACCAGTAAGAACACGAAAATTTACTTTTTAAATTAATTGTATTATGCTTCAAGGATGAAATTTGTGGAGCTATTTACACGCGCTTCGCAAACACACCCTTTCATACATACGCACGCGCGCGTATTTGTTATTACTCTAGTCATCTTCGTCGTTATTGTTTTTGCTGTTGCTATAAATTTGCAACTTATATTTCAAATTTATAAGATATTATAAATTTTAAATACAACATAAGGCGGATGGCAAAATGGTCATTGAAGTTTACCCTCTGTATTTACAAAGAGATTAAATTTTTCCCTATGCTTTCATACGTTCTCCATTGGTAAATTTTACATTATTATACTAGCCTGAAATTAGGATAAGAATATTAACGGTTTCAGTTTGTAAAATGATGTATGTCAGAGATTAAAATTTGTTTTTTATTTCAAACTAACCGTATGATAAGGGTTGAAAAATTTTCTCTAATAAAAAAAAGTCAGATCAATTGTTTAAAATGGTTAGATAAAATTACGTATTGTGGAAGTGACTGAAGGGAATGAAAATAAAGATTTTTATTTGTATTTCGACGACAATATTACTTTATGAAACTTGAATGATAATTTCATACAGTCCAATTTATTCATGATAAATACCATTTTTTAAGTATCTTTCCTCTTTTTCATTTAACTTTTACAATATTTTATAGAGTCAATCCCCTGAAACGTATAAACTGCAGTTCCGAACTACATTTTTCTTTAAATGGCTTCTGAAATGTAAATCAATTAGACAAAAATAAGCAAATAAACACACACACGCTCGCACGCGCGACAACACACACACACACACACACATACAAACATACATAACAATAATAATAATAGCGCAGAATTTTTAACCAAGATTTTACATGATCTTGACTTCAAAAAACTAAGAAATTTAATAGATGAGATCTTTTTTGACTGTAAGAAATATTTTCAAGATATTATAAAGTATTTACTTTTCACCTGAACAGGGAAGTAAACTGCTGGACGTTGAAACAAAAACAGCAGTACAGTAACAAAGAAAACTATTAGGTAATTTAGAAATTTTATTATGTGGTACAAGTCCTTATTGAACACCTAACTGAAACAGAAAAGAAATCAATCAGATCGCTTAGGAACAAAAAAAAAAATAATCAATCAAAAACCTTTTTACTGATATGAAAGTATATGGGTAAGAAAAAATGTTAACATGAATAAAAAATAAAAAAAGCAGATCTTATCGAATGTTTTAAAGTGCAAATTATATTTATTTAGCAATTTTGATAAAAATTGTTTTTATATATATATTTTTTTTAATATTATAATATATGCATGTTATTGTTCTTTACCTCTTCTACATATTTTTGTAATGGACCGGAAATAAAGAAGTCATTACTAATAAGAAATTCAACTACAAAAAAATGTAAGTACAGGGAAGTTTAAAGGGAAAACCGATTCGTATTTTTATAGATTTGGAGAATTTCATCTGTCACTTTTTCACATCTCAGAAAACAAAAATAGCTGAACAAACAGAAGGAGAACTATCCTTTTTGATTTAAATTAATCTTTTCTTACCTACAGGTCTACTAATTACCCGTCTTTGGTTAAAGTTTTTGTCAGATTTTAATTTCTTATTTATTCATAAAACTGAAGAACAAAACTTTAATGAAAATATTGAATATGATCAACAGAATAATTAATCTACATGGAAAATTTGAAATGTTGTTTTATAATTGAATTACTAAGATATATAAAGTCCAGAAAATTACAACGTAGCAGCAGAATTAGTGATTATTAAAAAAGTGAAAATAATACAAATTTTAAACAATAATAAAAATTAGATGAAATTATTACAAAATTATTTTAATTTTATTACGTTTGTATTGGTGACAATAGCCCCGTAAGCTACATTACGTAAAATGTTATATTATGTAAATTGATGATAAAGTGTATGTCGTTATCTAGGTGTACTTTACATTATATCGTTATCATAATATAATACTGATAATGTTATTATAACGACTAATATTAGTTACAATTGTAACTAGCAATGACATGTACTAATTAAATATTAATGTACTATATTTTACCAACTTACTTGTCAGGTTCAAAAACAAACTGTAATTAATCGTTTCATACTTTTAATTATTATGTTATAACTAAAATTATGGCATAAAATAACAAATTAAATATTACTGTTCCTGTAATTTTCATTGTAGTCTGTATATGATTTTAACTGAACTAGTTGAAGTAAATGGTAAACAATGTACCATATAATTAAAGATTAAATGTTAAACTATGATATATGATTAATAATCGTAATAAAAAAAAGTTAACCAATAGAGCTGTGTAAATTTTTTACGTTTAGAAAGAAGACGTTATAATATTACAATATTTTATAATATTTCAAATTAGATTCTGATTTTTAAGTAAATTAATCTTTTTACTTACTTGTATGAAGTAAAAAAGTATTGTGATCACGATAAATTTCGATTTTCAGATTTTAACGGAAATATCCTTTTTGACCATCCCTGAATCCATTTTGAATAGTTTCGGCGTGACGTCTGTGCGAACGTACGTACTTATCTGGCATAACTCAAAAACGATTAGCCGTAGGATGTTGAAATTTTGCAATTAGGATTGCTGTAACATCTAGTTAAATTCCTCCCATTTTGATTGCTATGGACTGAACCAAAAGTGCCAAAAAAAGTCCTAAATCCCCAAAAATTTGGAATTTTTTAAATTTTTCTTAACTGCAGTAGTAAGCTCTCTATGAGAACTTTTCACTGACATATCATAAGTGGTACTTATTTTCATTGGCTCCAGAGTTATAGTCAAATAAAATTTTAATTAATGAAATATTTGAATCTTACAAGGGAAGGCGGCACGTCGGTTCAAATAAAATGTCATCTCCTTTTTTTCTTTTTTTAACTTTTTTAAAATTTAAATATATTTATTTATTAATAATCATTAACTCATGATTGTAAAAATGTTTTTACAGTAAATAATAATTCAATACTAACAACAAAAATAAAAGTTATTAGCGAAATAAAATTTTATGGACTTTTACAAATTTGTATTTGTAAGTTAACAGGCATTTTTTGTTATGTGTATAGGTAATAAATTAGGTGAAACAAAATTTAATATTAATAAATTATTTAACATTAATTGAAAATTATAATTTAGAATCGTATTATTTTTTAATTTTCGTACAAGGAAGTTGTTTGGTGTCCACATCAGATTTCTTTTTGTTTATAGTCATTTACGTATTAGACTGATTATAAATACTTATGCGTGTATTTCAAATCTATTCTAATCTAATCTTTTAAGCTGAGAGTTCTAAATAATATTACCAGCTTATCTCTCTTATATATTCCAGCATTTTCGTTAGTTACTAATTTCCAGTTCAGAAATTTCTTCAAATGTTCGTTATTGAAGAAAACTTTGATATTGATTTGGAGGAGAAAATTATTTACTTACAAACGCAAACTGACAAAAAATCTCACACGGTGTAAAATAAATAAACAGCTGATGTATAATCAGTTCTGTCACGCAGTAATAGCGTCTGCTTTTTACTCTAGCTGATTCTGTAATAAAATATGATTTTTATATTCTTTTATTTAACTCACTCTTTCTGTCTTTTGAATAATAATATTTAGCTCAAAACATTAAGCGGCTGATGGTAAAAAATTTGCCATCGATTTTTAATTTACTTCCGATTTGCTAGCGAGCCAAAACTGACGTACAAATTTATTGTAGATGACATTACAGTGTGTTGCAAAACGTTTTCACAAATAGGTTCTTTAAATGGAAAATTAGTTTTTTTCAGAAATACACCATTTCAAAGTATGTATTCCGAGTTGGTTGAGAGAGGAAAAGCGAGTGTCGTGTTATCTGCTAACATGCTTCGTATGTTACTATATTCATTTACTTGATTCGTAGACAGTGTGCTTTCAACTCGGATCTATGTCAGGAAAAAGTTCCATGGTGGTTCTTTGTGTTAATGATCGCGTTTAGTGGTGTTTTACCATGTAAACCGTTGAATTTCTACACATAACCTAACCTGACTCAAAAAGATTCTTCATTTATTGAGAAAAGTTCTTCTGTTGACAGTCTTTTCTGCATTTCTGAATTTTACTGAACAATCAATCTAATTTGCAAATGATGTGCATGATCGTATTCCAATGTAGCTTCATATTGATCCGATGTTTATGCTAGTCTTACATGTAAATGATACAAACGAATACATTTTATTGTATCCAACGTTGGTGATTAGAATTTGAAGCTACGGTTTCTAATAAACATTGTCTTGAATGTATTAGTCTACTCTCGGGTTGCACACTTGATTCACGTGTTCTTTTAACTCTTCTTTTAATTAGTCTCGCTTGTTTGTATGTAAATTGTTACAACAGTAATTCCGTGAAGCCGTCCAAAATCTTATTGCACGATGACTGGAAGTTTCAATATTTTTATTTGGTAGATATAAATCGATCGATAAAATTAAATTTTTGTTAGTGTGCTTTTGAAGAAAAAAATTAAAAAAACATTAGGGAAGAAATTCATGAAGGGTTGACTTTCACTGAATTTATCATGATAGATAGCATATAAATGCTTACAATCTTTTCTCATAACGTCTAATCCTTATGTAAAATATTGAAAATTTAATCTAACAAAAATGTTCAACTCCTCCTGTAATTTTTCTTATAAGAAATGAGAAAAAAATAGCAATATCATAGAAAACAGGTAAAACACATCTGCTTAAGCATCTGTCTGAGCAGGTATACTTTATATTAGTAATACTTATTTAAATCATACACTAAATTTAAGAAAATTACTTGTTCAGTATCACCCGATTATTATAATTTAGTTATTTGGGCACCCCACTTTTTTATTATTCGTGAAATGAAATTTTCGATGAATATTATAAAGAAAATTATTCAAAGATGATCATTTTTTCTGTTAATATAGAATTATTGAAAAAAAAAAGTTATTTAAATTTCCTGTTTTCATGTTTCAAGATGATTATCGTTAAAAAAATCATTCCATATACAGTTTTCATTAGAATAAATGAATGTTACACTGAAAATAAAATTTGATTTCTATTAAAGGCTCTTAAAAGAAAGCTTTTACTTTAAAAAAAAAAAGTTTTAAAACCGTTATTTAAAAAAAAAAAAAAAAGAGGATGTAAAATGTTAAGGAGAAGAAGGTAATAAATACATTTTTATAATAAACTTTACGAAAATAAAACTGATTTAAGAAAAAGGAACATCTAGGAGTCAAACATAATACTTGTTCAATGTTGCATTAAATTTCATCTTCTTGTAGTAAAGTTAATAACAACTATTAACAACCCTTACTTTTTCTCCGACTTAAAAAAGTTAATGTTTAGAAATAATTGAAAAGGCCAATTTTTTTTTTACTTTACGGTAGATTTTTATTATGTAAATTTACTTTTTTTTAATGAATTTTGTTTTAAATTATTTATTTTTAATTAAAATTTGGATAGGCTAAAAAAATATTAACAGGCATCCAGAAAAAACTAAGAAATTCCTACAACAATGCCCAATAAGATTTATTAGAATGTATGTATATTTTAGTTGTTTTTTAACTTAAATTTTCCAACTAATTTTTTTTTGTCTTTTGCTTGAACTCATTTAAATATCCGAATTAATTTAAGCTTTGTCACTACGCAATACAATTAACTTAATGACGAGAAAATAAAGAATATCTTGAAATCGTTTGTTAGCCATATCACTTTTCCTTTAAAAAAATCACCTACTCAGGTTTTTTTTAAATACAATAGGATCACCAGAAGACCCTACAAAACAAAAGATACATTTCAAGAATTGGTTCAGTTAGTAAAATAAAGGCTTAGTTAACGGATACAAAAAAAAATTACGTATATGTCAGAATTTTCTTATTTTCATGATGTGGTAAAAAAATATAAAGTATCTATAAATAGATTACTTATACATAAAATAAAACTATTACTATATTAAATACAATGCCTAATCTTAAATCTTTATGATTTATAAATTAACTGAATACAGATGATTTTTTTTTTTTAATTAAAATTTTATATAAATAATTTAATTACTGTAAAAAAAAATATCTAAAACTTGGTTTATAAATTATGTAATTTATTTTTTCTTTCAGCAAATAATTCATATAACGTTTGAAAGAATAATTTAAAATTTTTATAATAAGGGATCCCAAAAGAAGATGGTGAGCAGGTTATTGTCCTGTTTCGAATTTTCATTGTTTTGTTTGTGATTTTTCCTGTCGACAGAGTTATTAAAACCGGTAAAATTTTTGGGTACTACAAAGAATGTTACAATTTTATATTTTTCACTAACTGTAATTGAATTGTAAAAAATAATTTTTGTTATTTTTTCTTTATTTTGCCCGATTATCCGCTATAAAAGAATAATGTTTTTGTGCAGAACAAGAGCTATATAATATAGATTATTATATCATTAAAAAAAAAAATCATATATATCAATTTCAGAATTAAAAACTCTGAAATAAAATTTAGAATTTTATGAAAAGTTTCTTTGTCTGATTTCTGCAAGGTAAAGAGAATATACATCAAACTGTAATTAATTTTATAATATATAAAAATTTACGTAAACTTTAAAATAATATGAAGCTCAAATAATAATTTCTAATCAAGTGATCCCACCTTTTAGAAATTAACTATATTAACCCCTTCGCCCTCTTCTTGTCAAGCAATTGTAAGATTGCCTTATTACTTCAATTTATTTGAAATTTAGTGAAATTTTACCATGAAAAGATTTGTTTTTTCTGTTTTATTAATTACATTATTTTTTTTATAAAAAAATTTTTTTAAGTTATTTTTTTTATTTTTTTTTTTTTTTTGTTTTATATGGGCATCGACTGGTGTGGTCATTAGCCCTCGTCACATTTTTAAATTAATCAATAATCACCGTAAGGCTCGTCATATGTTAGGGT
>JAAAKQ030024439.1:0-11735 GCA_010016005.3 Zanna intricata
TTTGGCACTTTTTTCAACTTGAAACAAAACTTAATGTTAATGCATTGTTCAAGATCCATGTTTCACAACAGACACTGTAAACAACGACCTCACTGTAGCAGCTACAGAAGCAGACTGACAAGCTGGAACATTTTCAACACATGAGGGTATGAGACATACTAGTTGAAATAGATGCAGCGTAAGTAATTGCTGCTATAAAAACTCATTCACTGTATTTTTTGATCACACCTCATATATATCTCTATCTATTTGTGCTAGTAATGAAGCCACTACATCATCTGTTACAGCTTTATGCATTTCTAAATCTTTGTCAATCTCTTAATAATTTTCAAATAATGCATTTGACAACGATTGGTTTTGTAGATTGTTGCCTCATTCCGCTAAAGATTCTTCTATGCATGCGATGTCAGTAACTTCGCCAGCATGTGGTAATAATCCTGCATGTTGAAAGGAATTTTTTACAGTCGGCAGAGAAACCTCATTCAATGATCTTTGTAACATAATTATAGTATCCAGAATAGTTGTTTCTGTTTTTCTTTTATCTAAATATCCTGTATCATTTATAAAATTAAGTGTTCTTTATAGTGGACCTTTACAGACTTTATCTAAAAGCTGTAAGGCTGCTGTTGTTTTTGGTGGAAACACTAACTTTATACACGAAAGATTTTCAACATGTAGATGAGCCAGACAGTTGTCAGTGAGCAGCAGTATTTTGTTGTTTTAAATCTTTAATTCATGGTCCCATTTTTGTAACAAATATCTAAAGACATCTCTTGTCATCCAAGCTTTTTTGTTACTTTTGAACATGACGGAAAGCAATTACATTTTTTTTAAATATTGGGGTTTAGCCCTTTTCCATATAACCTGAAGTTTTTTTTGTCAGTTTCAGACACATTTGTAACAATTAGTAACGTTAGTCTTTCTTTTGATAATTTTTCCTCTGAACACGTTTCGCATTTAAACTGATGGGTTCTTTCCAGCATCAGTTTAAAAAAAAGACCAGATTCATCTGCGCTGTAGATTTTTTCATCTGAGTAGTCCTCTTTTAATCTTGGCCAAATTGTTTTTAGTAATTTTCCTGGTGCACCAGTTGGAGTTGCTGCGGCCTCACTGCCTATTCTCCTGGGCACAATATTGTGTTGCTCATGAAACTGTTGTATTTAGGCTGAAGTTATTTCATATGGTTTACCAAATTTTTCAGAAAAATTGTTCGCTTTAGGTTTGAGTTTAGATGGCCCTAGCCCTCTATTGCAAACTAAAGTGATATCCCAATAGGGATAACCAAGCCCTCTGGTATTTAATCCATTTTAACAGCAATTAGTCTATATCGTTATGATGACAAGGCTGAAGGTAATTTAATAAATTTTCTGTTTCTCTATACCTTAACATCAATTTGTTAATTATAAAAAGTCTCTATCTTCTTTGATTAAAAATAGCTGTTTTTTCTTCATATTTTCTATTTTACCAAAAACGTAGCAATTAAAAAAGTAATTCTTAAAAACTTATTTTGTCCAAAATAGTTTAATGATTCAGGTTAATGTGCCCTAATTTATAGAAAGTGGTTTGTTGTCAGGTTATTGCCTGCAAATTTCTTTAAAAAAACTGTAGCAATAGAAATTAACAGTTACATTTTTTAACAAGTTAACACTTTTTTTTTGAGTTGGGGGTTTATAACCTATCTCTTGTTGAATTTTTTTATCATCTTATATAAAGATTATTTAATGTATTCCAGGTAGAAATTATCACAGTATTTTAGATTTCCTCTAGAATTATCATAATGGATTTGAGTGTTGTTTTCTGCCCTTCTTAGCATTGTCACTCTAACGTTTGTAGTTGACATGTTTCGGTATACCTTCATTATTTTAGCACATGAATGCCAAAAGTAGTTTTGAGAATAAAGGTACTCCAAATTATATTTGGTAGGTTAATGACTATGTAGGCATAGTATTAGTAAATTATGTTTTGAATTCTGTGTAGATGGATAACTTTGTTGTGTGAGAATTATTCAGGCTGCAATATTTTACATTTGATTTGAACTAATGAATAAATTTTTCTTCAGTATATTTATTGTTCTTAAAGTGCAAATTCATAAACTGTTGCTGTGGCAATGGGCTTAGAAAGAAGTCGTAATGTAAAAAAGGAAAACCTTTCAATTTTTAGAGTATTTGAAACACTATCTTTAATGAGCTGGCTTAGAATAACAAGCTAAATTGCAGTGATAATCATAAATCAAGTGCAATTCAATACACATCACAAGGGCTGTGAGTAAGATGCTAATTTCTTAAATTTTGTGTGATTATTTATATGTGTACTGTAGTTGCCATGTTTATAATTGTGAAAAAATGCTATTACAAATTTCTAACAGTCTTTTTTATTTTATTCGTTAAATTTATTGTAATATAATCATTGTATATATCTATATCTTCTGTTGTTTCAGATGCCAAATCAGTTCCAAGGAATTCTTGTAAGTTTGGGATTAAATTCTATGAAGTACTATAATTTCATTTCATTAGTATGAAAATGGATATTGTGTACTGTAAGAATATTAGTGCTATAGTATTGATTTAGTTCAGTACCTTATGAACTGGAAAATTGTTCTAATTTTTTTTTCCATGTAATTCAGAAGTTAGTTTGCTGGTTTTTTTAAACAGATTTCTTCCCAATTTCATGAATTACTTATTTTAATAATTTTACTGTACTATGTTGCTCTGGGCGTGGGATTTTTTTCTTTCAACTATCATCCATTTTATGTTTATTGTTAGATATATGTAGAGATAAAGATATATGACGGTCATATTAATAAAACAAAAGAGAGATACCTTTCATCCATTTTATATTCATTGTTAGATATATGTAAAGATAAGAGTATATGGCCTTGATCATAATAAAACAAAAAGATAAGAAAAAAAATAGTCAAAAAATACCATTAATAAAAACTTTTGCTGGTTAAAATACATCTTTAATGTTGGTAATTAGAAATGCAGTTAAACTTAGCTATTAAATTAATAGTTATGTTTCAGTACTATGCACAATACAATTGATTAGCAACATCTTACTACCGATTTCTTTACTAATCATTAACCTTACATTTATGTCTGGATAATTTTTTAGTAAAAGTTACAAAAATTAGTTTGCTTATTTCCTAGTAAAACCTAGTAAAATTTTGTTAAAAACTAATATAAGTTTAAAAAAGGAAAATCTTTTCTTAGTTTTTTATTACATTTAGTATTATGGGAATGACAATTAATAATCCATTCACTGTTAACATCCATTTATGATACTTTTTCATTTTACGCTACCCACTTTTTTCACATGAAAATTACTTAATACTTCATATTTTATAATCGAATAAAACAGTAGAGAAAACACTAACAAGCTGTTTATTCCAATCATTTTAAACATATTTTACATGTTAACATATTAGTCAAGGTTAACAAGTTAGGTTAAAATTCTAGTAAAGTTAGTTACTTTTATATGAATCTGATAGATTGTGGATACCAATGTTTTTTGGTGGTTGGGTTTCAATTAATCTCAGGAATGGTCGATCTGAGATTATACAAGATTACTTTTCATTTACATTCATACATATCCTCATTCATTCTCTGAAGTAATAAGTTTTGGTCGTTGTGGAGGCAAACAGAAAAAAGAGAGGTTAAGTTGGGTTAGACTATATTTATATTTATAAGCAATAATGCTTATATTGTCAATATCTTAACATGGAGAATGTTTAAAATGGTATAAAACGATATGTTAGTGTGTTTTCTCTAATTTATTATTTGGTTATTTTTGTTGAGTTATAGAGTTACTGGAGTATTTCTCTAATGTTTTATTCATTAATTATTATAAAACATTCTATATTAAGTAATTTTTGCATGAAAAATACAAAAAAGTGGGGATCGTAAAACAAAAAAATTCCCCATTTATTTCCAAAAAACTACTTCTTGGTTAAGTATTTTAAAATACAGCACTTTTCCGCTTAATTGGTCTAATTAATAGGGGCAGCTGGTTAAATGGAGCAAATTTTGAAAAAATAGAAACAAATTGTCAAAATAAAATTGATTTACTTCCCTTTTTTGGGGCAATGTGGCGGTTAATTGGTTCGAATTTTGACAATACTTTTGTGCAGAAATCTTTTGGAATCATAATAAGTTTGTTGCCAATGAGATAAAGAGAGTGGAATTTCAAGAGAGAATGACGAGAATGGGCAGCTAACAAACGACATATGAGCTGTGGCAGGTTACAAGTCATTATGTTGAAGTCATCATGATTTGCCACCTGCTAAGGAACATGCATTTTTTGTTTGTCTGTATTACATTGTCACCATTGTATTTAAGAAGTAAAGTAGCTTTTATAATTTTATTTTATTGAATCATATTTTTTATTTGTTGTGTATGCTATTTTCATACCGTTTGATAGTGCATTGTAAAGCAAGCTGGACTGTTCATTAATTTTTGTTTTGTGTACGTACATATTTTTATTTTAAAGTTCGTCTGTTATTTATGTTTGTTTTTTTTTTTACTGTAATTCTGAATATGAAATGCAAAATTCTAACAGTTGAAAAAGTTTCTTTGCTAAAAGAAAAAAATCAACAATTGCGCAACTGATACAAAATGCTGATAAAATTCAATGAGTAGTGTGGGCTTTAAAAGAAAGAGAACTAGCGGGTAGGTAAGGGGATCCAGAAGTTAAGGAAACCTGTAATGAGTGGTTTGGCAAGAAGAAAATGGGGGTAGTCGATTGCATGCATTAGATGACTGTGCTGATTTTGTTATTGAACAATCATTTAAAAATTAAGGTAGTTAAAATTGGATGAGATTCAGGATTCAGGAAACTTCAGTAGCATATAAGTAAATTTTTCTATTGACTGTTTTAATGTTAAAAAATTTTATTAGCATATTTCTTTATTCTTTATATGTTTTCTGATGTAAACATTTAGCACCAAGACTTCATTTACAATGTCCTGAATTTTTGTTCTTTCTATAAACTGGACATACATAATTTAATATCGTAATTTTTAAACAGATAGAGTTAGTGCTAATTTTTATTACAGTTTTACTGCACTGTATTATATTTCTTAATACACATTCATTAGTATCACACATTAATATGTATTGCACTTCTCTGTCCTGTATTTTTGAACTGTACGATACTGTATTAAGATTCATGTTATTAGATGTAATCTTTATTCATTAAAAAAAAAAAAATAGTTCAAAAATGTCTGTTTTGTGTTTTATTTTTAATACAGTATAATAATTGTTACCAAATTTATTTTTGTACTTATGTATAGAACTTTGATTAAAAGGAACAACCACTTAATTCAGGCAAATAATATATGACCATATTAGGCAGAATGGCGCTGTGTATTGTTTAAAGTAATAATTAAATGAAAAACTTTCATTATTAATTTTACTTTCCTGGCATTACAGAATGAGCTATGTGACATTATAGTTTACTATGCTGAGTTTGGTTATCAGTCAAAAAATGGGGTATGAATTTTTTCATTTCTTGACATTTCATGACCCAGGAACCCAAAAAACAAAACAAAAATTTGGGGGAGTAATGTCTATATATACTTATGTTCATAAAAACATTATATATGTTCATTGGCGTGTTTGAAGCTTAAAAGTGTTTGACTGGATGAACCAACATTTGACATTGATGAAATTTTATATTGAGACTCATATAGGAGTCAGTTTGTTGGAAAAGTTTTGGAGTCAGTATCTCCAGGGTGGGTTTGGGGGATCAATTTTCTCAGTTTTGCAAATATCATTCCTCTTTATATTACGCTCAATACATGTGTGCGTAATTACCTTACAATTTTTTTAAATTGTCCTAAAATTATTCCTCCTTCACAAAAATTTAAAAATGTTCTTTATTGCATACTTTTTAACTATCTTTTTTCTTGAAGTCTTGCTAGGCAAAATTGTAGTGCAAGCGACCAAAAAATATATATATATATTGCGGCAATATTGTGGGTGGGGGAGTCTATAAACATTTAAAAGTACTAATTTTTTGGGGCTTATTTAAATCTTTAACTGTATTAAAAGTTTAAATAATAGTTAGTAATAATATTACAATCCAATTTCATCATTATTCATTCCTCACCCTTAAAAAAGAAATCATAAGTAACTTTTTAGTACATTTTTTTTTTTAGTTTCTTTCATTTAACATAGTAAATACAGAAAAATCAAAAAAACGTCTCTTGGAAGGTGATTTGGGAGGTGGGGAGCAGAAAAAAAAATGGTATGAAATATAATGATAATTTTGCAATAAAATTTCATCATGAATTACTCCCACCGCAAAAAATAAATCTTGGATAACTATTTTTCATGTATCGTTATTTTTCCACTATATAAGAATAAAAAACGAGTGCCAGGAGATGATTATTGGCAGATTTAAAAAAAAATTTATATTTTATTGTTGTACTGAAAATAATACTTTCTGTGTAAACTTATTTTAATTATTTTAATGCAGATGGACTGAATAAAGTAAATCAAGTTGTTCCAATGATACAAGGAATTAGCATCCAAAGGCCTGTAATCGCATTGAAAAGATTTAACCACTGTAATTTACAAGGCGAGTACCATATATAGTTTATATTTTAGTATTAGTAACTAAGATTACATTTTATATTTTTTCATTATTTATTACTAGAACTTAAAAAATATTTTTTATTAAATATAGTCAATAGTTGTGGACTTTCCCAGTTTACAACTGTTCAAAAGTAAACTAACTGAAAAATACGTGTAAAAATGAAAATCTATTTTAACTTGAAAAGCTTTATCTGTTATAATATGATTGTGAAGCATCGGTATTGACAGCCAGATTTAATTTTTGTAAGATACTAGTAAAATTCTGGAAGGAATGCCTACATAAAAGGAAAAATAAGATAATATGACAATTATCTTATACTTAGGCATACAGGACAAGAATCATATTATTTATTTTATGATAGTATTGTTCTTTCTTTGAATGCTCTGTAAATAAAGAACCACATAAAATTATTTTGATATCCAAAAAACAATAATTTAAACCAGACAAATCAAATATGGTAGTTGTAAGAGAAAAGCAAAAGTCTTAAGGCCTACCCAACAAAAAACACTAGGCAGATATGTTTGATCAGATTCAATGATAAAATGCTGCAACCTAATTGTATAATGAAAAAGAAAATGTATCCTTGTGTAAAAAAATAAACTCTTAAAGATAACAAGAAAAATGTAAATGAATGTGATAAAAAGGGGAAACCTTTTTTCAAAGTAATGTTGTGAATTGTGTAGTGTCCTAACTTTTACTATTCCAAGTTATAGCTTTTGCTTCAAGTTATAATGTAATAGATAACAGAAAATGCAACTTATAACAGTATCTCAGTAATTGCTGTATGTATTACTTAAAACAAAATAATAATAATAATGGAATCTTTTATTAAAAATTTAACAAAGTAATTATAGAAAGTGTTTAACTCACTTTCACTTCCCTTCTCCTCTGTCTCTTTCTGAATATAGTACTTTTAAATAAAAAATTGTAATAATCCAAGCAAACCCCAATTTCATAAAGAATGTTGAGGTTGAGCATGGTAGGTAGCTTGAAGTAGCTTTCTTTATTGTATTATTAAGATGAGTATTGTACCTTCAGTTATAATCATAAATTAGGTATTCTGTGGGGATGAACTGATGGTTATAATTATCCTAAATGAGGAAAAATTGAATTTTTATTAAAATCACTATGAAAATGTCAAATTTACACAACAAAAAATAAAGAAAATAGAAAATAAAGGAATAAAAATAATAGAACAAATATGATTTTTGTTTTTATTTTATGTGTATTTGTAATATGTTTTTTAAAAATACAAATGTCGCTGATGATGGGCCTATACCTGAAAGCGCTTTGACTTCTTTAAATAAATATAAAGGAAAAAATTGGGTAACAATGTTTTCTTTTTATTCTGTACTTGTGGAGTGGCTGAATATGATTATTAAATTCTAAACTAAGTTTACGTACAGAGGAAATATGGACTGTATTAAATTTGATTTTAATAAATATAAAAATATCTATATATATGTATATCTGTAAATTATGGCTTATGTGATTTTTAGATTAAATTTTAATAAATTTAATAGCCTTTCTTTTAAATTGTAATTAAATACTTAAAATAATAATGTTACATTATTAATAATACTATTAACTTATAGCCCTTACAGAAATCTCATTATTTGATTATTTATCTTTTCATTTGTTTATTATTATTTTTTTTAGAAATTGCCCAGAAAATACTTTCACCAGTAACTGAAGAAAGTGGAAATGTAAGTACAAGTACTTCTTTTTTTAATTGTAAATTAAAATATTTTTTATAATTCACTTGTATTAAAAATATTACTAATCTATCATTTATCTCAAACTCTAAATGTTGTCTCAGTATATGTAAGTGTATATTTTTTTGTTTTGGATAAGTCTTTGTGGAATATTGGTAAAATAAAAGATGGAACTCATATTCAAAAGTGAATTTTTTAGTTAGAAATATTATTAAATAATTGTGTTGATCAGAGACAGGACTCAGAGTGTAAGTAGCCTAAATTACTCTAGAAAAGTTAAATGTTTACCAGGTTTACTACATCGTTCCAATCTTAGTATATGATAGAGATGTATATTATGAGAAGTGAAATAACAGTAATGCTGGTTTGCTAAATAAAGTTTCTCTGGAGTAGTATGAGAATTGCAAAGATGAACAGGGTAAGCAAAAAAAGGATCAGAGATATGGCAAAGGAGGAACCCTTACTATAGAAAATTAAGAGATCATGATAAAGTGCCATGGATTTATAAAAAGAATGTTTGTATGAGGTGGAAGTGCTAGAAACCCTAGGTGGTTAAAGGGACTGGAAGACATGTTACAGAATAGAGGAGAAGAATAGAAGATCATAGGGCAGAGGTAGCAACATAGGAAGAAGAGGAGAGATTTATGTTTTTAGCAGACCCATTTTGCAACTGGGAAACTACATGTGGTGATAGTATTTTTAATGTATATATTTTTTTTAATTTATTGATATTATCTAAGACATGTTATTACCTATCTTTAAGATTTCTCTTTTCTGTGTACTTTTCTGGTACAAAATTAATACATTTAAAAAATAAAAGCTAGATAAATATGACACTCATTAGAAAAGAGATTTCAGAATTTTAGTTGCAATGATTTCTTCTTTCTCATAAAAAAGTATGGTGTGTGGGTTTGTTTGTTTTATGTATGTAATGACATTTTTATTTTAGTTACTATTGGCACAGAACAGACCACGTGGTGCGCCGGATGGCTGAATGCAGCTCATGAATAATTCATTCATTCAAACAATTTATACTTATTGATAAATGATTTATTTAAAATTATATTTATGTTTTGGGTATAAAAAAAGAAAACATTGGCGTTAGAGCTGTGTTAAAATATTACAACTCAAGAAACAGCTAATAATAGTAAGGATTATGATCCTTTTCATTGTAAAAATTTCATGAACATATTTTAGTTACAGTTAGCAAAAACATTTAATAAAATCTTGTGTAATGAAACAAACCATGCAACATTTTTACTACCATACATTTACCTTTTTTTTTCTTTTTTTTTTTTTTGTAGTCTTATAATAATACAATGAGTTATAATAGTAGTGTTGTATTTTGATTCATAAAAATATTTTTTCAAATCTGTTTGTAATTTCATCAAAAAGTTTTGCTGTATCTTAAATATCCTTTATGGTTACAATCTCACCGCAACTGGTTTCAAAAGAATTATTCTGATTGATCATTTTCTTATGAATGAGATTAATGTTTTGTTAAATATTATTATTATTATTTTTTTGTATTAGTTTAAACTTTTTACTTATTATTAATATTTCTTACTTTCTGTCTTAGGGTACTAGATATCCTAGAAGCAAATTAGGAAGATCAAGGCTTAATCAAACAGCCAAACTTCCAGGTAAGTTTGATATACAATTATGAATAATGTTACTGTTGATTTAATTTTATATTTCTGGAATGCTGATGTGTTGAAATTTTCCACAATACAGTTGTCTCAATTTTACATCCTCATCCAATGGGGATGTAATTGCAATTTTTTTTTTTTTTTTTTTATCTTGCAACAAACTTAAATTAGTGCTGCTGATTAAATCAGTTCTGTTTTTTGTTATTCATAGTTCAGCGATAATTGTTAATCTTTAGTATCAATATGTTCCAGTTAAATATTCAAATTTCATTCTGTTATAGAATTATGTGTGTTATGAGTTATACATATATAAAAATAAACATTCTGCTGATTATGATATTAACTTTTTTATTTAATAAATAAATGAGATATTAAAACTGAGTGAGTTATTGCCTGTTTTTTCTATTATTGCCTCTGTTTTGTTTTCCCAGACGACAGAGGTGTTTATTTTATTATAGCTTTTCTTTTGCTGTTAAAAGTCTGCTTTTAAATTTTCCAAGCTTTTCAGTTAATTAATTTTCAGAGGAAGGGTTTCATTTTACGCTACTGGTTGATTTACACCAGTGTTTGAAACAATAAATTATTTTTCCTAGGCCGTATATTAGTTTGCTTTTTCTAAAGCAGAGTTTGAATGAAGTTTTAAGGGATTCTGTCTCCAGGAGTTCTGTAACAAACTTTTTTAATTTTTGTAGCTGTCTAATCACCAATGTAAAAATAAATGGTTATATAATTCTTTTCTATATTAAAGAAGTTTCATTTGTATAATAATTCAAGAAGTTAATTTGATTGTTGCGAAAACTATCTGTCCAAGTTTACCACTCTGCTACATCTGTGTAAAATTTTTCTTGGAATTTTAGAGTATCAAACAGAACACTTAAATATAATTGTTACATTGTAACTTTAATTACTAATTAAGTATTGATATTTGTGTAAATTGCTAATAGAAAATGGAGCTTTATTTTATATTTATTAATTTTATGCATTATTTGGACAACTTTAAAAACCTTTATTTATGAACCATTCATGCTACAGAAATTTACCCGAAAAAGAAAATCACAGTCAAGAATCAAAATTTATTAAGTTGTAGTGAATAACTAGGAAGTTCTGAACATGTTGTTGACACATTTCTCTTATATTAGATGTTTACCATTATATTCACTAAATTATAAAAAATAAATGATTGTGTAATAAATTCATTAAACTCGTAGTGATGTATACCAAGGTATTATTATAGTATTTCTGTTCCCAAACATAATTATAAATCAATTAATATCTTTGCTTTTTTTTTTATATGTAAGTTATTTCGATTACTCACTTAAAAAAATATATTTCCAATTCTTGAACTCTGTAAACTTTTCTTTAAAAGCTGGCATTTTAATTTTCAATCAGGGATTAAGCATAAAATTTACTCTCAATCATTTAATGTCTTCAATTTACTCCATTATCAAAGTTATAGGAAACGTAAAGTTTTTAGATATTTTCTAATACAGAAAAAAGAATTTATTGATTTCCATTCATAAAATTTTAAAATTGTGGAGAATGTGTTATATCTGCTCATATTTAAAAGTTAGGTAGCAATATGTTGATAGAGGAAATTCTTTAGTAAAGTGGAGAATAATTACATTTGTTGTCCCTCAAGGGTGTGTTCTGGATTCAATTTTGTTTCTTACATTTATTATTCTGTTTCACATCTATATTAGTGATTTTCTCACATGTTTACTTACATTTAATGTATGTGTAATTTAATTTATATATATATATATATATATATATATAT
>JAAAKQ030024483.1:2192-17566 GCA_010016005.3 Zanna intricata
TACAAAAAAACATTCTTAAAGTTAAATCAAAAACAGGAAAAACGCATTAAAATGCCCTTGTAGTAAGAAATTTAAACATTTATTTTTACTTAAGTAATATTTACTTAATAATGAGGAAAATGGTAAATTAATCGTAAAATGTTAATAAGTAGACGTTATATATATATATATATATATATATAAAACACGAATTCATATCTTTAAACATTTATTGCCATTTAAGTGCGTTACAAACCTACCGAGTAAATACTCGTATAGATTGATTTATAACTTAAATCTTCGAAAATGGGTCGTCTAATAGTTTTATTAGTTACAGTCGTAAGTATTTGTCAGTGTACAATTTTTTTTTTCTATAATTTTTATTTACTTTATAATTTCTATTTTAATTTTAACTTGTAACTTTTTGACTTTAACTTATAACTATTTAAAAAAAAATCATTACTTCTCTGCGCTCTGTAAGTTACTACAGTGAATAACATGTTATCTGTTTTAATTTATGGTGTGAGGGAAGTGAGAAAACATAATTAAATTAATTATAGCATATATCCCCTTATTCTCTTTTATTTATAGCACATATTCTTTTACTAAGAACCAGTGTCGTTTGTAATTGATTATTTATATATATAAAAATAAATTATTTTATGTAACTTCTTATCCGAATGTGTTACATACAGAATGGTTTTGCCGTGTTAAAACAGTAATGAGTAGAGGACTATCGGTACTTTTCTGTGACCAAAATGGCAGAACAGATTTTTAATAAGTAAATATTATAATAATTTATTTATGCTATCTTTGGTGACAACAAGTCTGTGTCTATTATTATTATAAAAAATCTGATATGGACACCACATGACTTTCTTGTAAGCCTATTAATTTACATGTACACATTTTTAAAAGCCCATAAAATTTTATTTCCCTTATACTTCTGATTTTTGTCATTTTAAAAATTTTTATTGTTATTGAATAATTAAGTGTAAACATTTTTTACAATCAGAGGTCAATAATTATTAATAAATCAATTTATTTAAATAAAAATAAAAGAACATGAAGTCTGATTCGAACCGATTCGTTCCCTTGTAAGATCGAAATATTTCATTAACTAAAATGTTATTTGGTTATAACTCTGTAACCAATGAAAGTAAGTACCACTTATGACATCGTTGAAAAGCTCTCAATGATAGCTTATTACTGCAGATAAGAAAAAGTCCAAAATTCAATTTTATTCTGATTTTGGGCTTTTTTAGACACTTTTGATTCAGTCAATTGCAATAAAAAGGGGAGGTCCACAACTAGATGTCACAACAGACCTAAATCCAAAAATTTCAACATCCTACGGCTAATCTTTTTTTGTTATGTGAGATAATGGATATATATACAGACGTCATGCCGAAACTAGTCAAAATGGGTTTAGGGATGGTCAAAACGGATACGGATATTTCCGTTGAAATCTGAAAACCGAAGTTTTTCGCGATCACATTACTTCTTTTACTTCGTACAAACAAGTAAAAACTCAGTATAGCTTTTGTGCCAAATATCCATGAAAGTTTCAAAGTGGCGTAGACACTATCGCATCAGAATCCTATTTGCGTTGTAGAAAAAATCGTTGCGGGTAAACGATTCAGGCACTAACTTACCGGATAATAAGTTATCATTTGTAAGATTTTCTACTTTTTCTATAGGTGTGTTAATCCACTGAAATGTGGGATTCTTTTTCTATATCTGGATTTTCTTGTGGTGTAAACGTTGTTTTTTTTATTACCGAATAATCAATATTTTTTTCAATATTTAAACATCTGGATTTTATTTTCTCAATTTCATATCATCATAGTGGAGCAGAGTCGAAATTTCTTTTTTTACACTTGTTCAAATCGTTCTGTATGAGTTAACTGTTGTGTTTAAAATTAAATTTTACGAAAATAATTACTATAAATGAATAAGAATCACCAACTAATTACGTTATAAGTTGCTTCACTGTTTTATTGAACAGTGAACATTGTAAAAATTACAGAAGAAAACTTTATGCGAGTTAAACTATTCACTTTATGAACCAAGCGCTGACCGTCTATAAGATCTATAAAGAAAAATTATTAATTTTAGAGTAAGAATCATATAAAAAAAAAATCGTTTTTATTTTTAAAAATATTTTTTTCCATAATGTAAAAAATGTTAAAATATTCTCACCAAACTGGAATGTCAAATAATTATAAACAAATTCTAAAAAAATGATTATAACTCTATTAAGTAACTGGTACAACTTGTACAAAAAATTATGAGCTCTAAAAGTAAAATAATCTGTCTTATATTTCTGGAAATTGAGCTCTGAATGTACTGAAATTAAGATTACTCGTAGGACAGTCAGATTGAATTACTTCCTATTTATGAAGCAATATTTATAACTTCGTTATAAATATGCACTGATTCTTCAGCATGCTTATTCTATTAATTTTTACAAATACTAGCGTAATAAATATGTATTTTAGCCGTAATAAATATATATTATATTAATTGTGTCCATAAATAAATAAATATAAAGATTATTTTCACGATAAAAGTGATTCTGTTGTATCCAATGAATCAAAAATAAACTTCACAGTTGTTTATTAGGAAATTACAAAAAAAATCCCATGAAAATAAAATATTTCGTAGTATTTGTTTATATTTAACATTTTTTTTTATTAGTTTTTATTTTTTAACTAATTATTCGCGGTATTTTTACTGTTTACCGGCTGTAGCTCTATTGCTGCTACAGCCGCATAGCTGTAACAGGAAAGAGTATAATGATCGGTTGAAATTTTGGATGTCAGAGTTTTGCAAATTTTACGTTTCGAGATACCCTTAATAAAAAAAAAACAAAGTAATTTTCAGAAAATTTATGTATGCACTTACTTACGTTGGTGAATATCTCTGGACTAGTTTGGTATAAATTCTTCGAAAATAGCTGAAAAAAGTTCTTTGCACATTTTGGTATGGTATATTTTGATAAAATTAAAAAAATGGGAGGGATAGTTTTTGAACCCACCGCATTGGTCTAGTAGTTAAACTCGTCATCGAAAATCAGCTGATTTCTAAGTCGAGCGTTTTAAGGTCAAATCCTAGAAAAGTCAGAGTTACCTTTAAACGGATTCGAATACTATATCGTGGATATCGTTATTCTTTGGTTGTTGGGTTTAAATTTACTAAACATCTCAGGAACGGTCGACCTGAGACTGTACAAGATTACGCTTCACTTATATTCATAATATTATCCTCACTCATCCTTTGATACAATATCTTATGGTGGTTCCGGAGGGTAAACAGAAAAAGAAAAAGGGATAGTTTTCACCATCTTCATTTTTTTTTTTACTTTTTGTACAGTGATGATAGGAAATCGAATTTTAAGTTATTTAAAATTTCTAAGTTTTAAGTCGATCAGCTTTAGGAATCCGATCATTATTTCTAAATAGTGTTTGTCTCATATCTTGAAGACTTATTGACCAAAAACTTCGAAATGTTGCATAAAGTACTTGAATTAAATAATTTACTTTAATAAACTTTTAAGCCCCTAAAAATAAGGGAGCGTTTTTAAAATATCAACATTTTTTAAAACTCTTAATTTTCATCTTGAAAATCCACTGTATTTATTAATGTAAACAATATGAGAACTTATAAATGAATTGACAAAAAAAAAAAAAGAAGAAATCATACTTGCTTAATTTTTTATCATTCTAGAGGATCTAAATTCTAAATAATTACTGCATTTCTTTCAAAAATATTAAGTATTTCATATTTGTAAGAGGTGCAAAACCTTGTTGTAATTTTTAGTTTAATTAATTACATTTGTTTTTAGTTACAAGAAACCCACCTTTATCTGTTTAGCTTCCGGAACCACCGTAAAGTATTACTTCTTCAGAGTTTTGACACCTAAGGAACCCAAAAATGGGATGGAGGTTTTCTGGGTGTTCGTATGCACGCGTGTGTTCGTTGTTGATCTCTTAATCACCTTATCTCTCCGGAACTACTGGACCGATTTTTGTCAAGATTCGCCAAATTACTTCTATATATGGGGCATTGGTGCCATTAGATTTAACTGAAAAGATCAAGAGGGTGAGGCATTGGAACAAGGTCGCCCTCGTATCTCGAGTTCATGCCTAATTGGGGGTCATGTTTTTCTTAGGCACATTTTTTATTTAAAAAATAACAATATTTTCAACAAAAAAAATTTTTTAAATCGCACCATCACAAAAAAAAATACTGTTGTAGTCTTTTGCTATGTTGTGAGTAACTGGCGAGCGAGTGTGTTGAATAGATGGATAGTATTTGGGATGTAAAGCAGTGACCGGTCTGGTTGGGCCTCGAACTCGATCGCCAGGTCTCGAACTCGATTTCCACCCGCATGGTCCGATTTACCCACTAACGAAATCGGCCGAGATTTTAGGTTGTTATATTTTATGTACTAATTTGAAAATGACTAGCGCAAAATTATACAGTTATCGTATCCACAAGAAAATGAAATGTATGTATATATACGTAAACTTTTGAACTGACGTTGGTTTTGGGGTGTTGGGGGAAGTAAAACGTGCAGATATGTGGAAATTTTCCTGAAGTCGAATCATAATACCCATTACAACATTCTTATGAAATCTACCTAATATACAAAAACAGAACTGATCGAAAAATGTTGTTAATTAGCAACACTTAAGAGAACACCTTTAACCGTTCAAAAGAAAGCTTTTAAAATATAGAGAAACAAGAGATCAGATTTGTTAAATAAACATTTAAGAAACCAAAAGACAGTAAATATAGACGATAAATTTTTTATTTCTTTATAAATGTTGAAAAAAGAGACCCACCTTCCTCAAGGAAAATAAATGTATTCTATTTTCTCTAAATTATTTAAGTAAAATAAGTACTAAATAATCATATTTAAGATTATACGCGTTACAAATTTCAGATGTCATATTGTATTTATCGATTAGTAGAATAATACTAACCATCTTCCCCACACTATTCGATTTGCATTAAAGTTATTGAATAACTCGATGATAAATACTCCAATGATAGTTTATCATTGAAGCTATAATATTTTAAAATATTCAGATAGTAATTACTTTTTGATATTACTGATAATACTAAAAGACTAATAATAATTAATGTGAAGACATTGAACTTAGACCATATTTTTCATCAAAATTTTTTATAGCTTATTAACATAATAATTATGAAAGAAAATATCTACTGGAATGTTTTAATGTAAAGAAAAATAATTGTAATCGGATACAGTGCCACCGGAGTACTGACAATGTAGCATGTAAACGATTTGATAAGTTCACCTCAAAGATAATGAATTGAATGTTAAATTTTTAGTACAAAAAGATTTAATATTAAAAACAGTTATAAAAAAAAAAAAAAAATGTACTTAAATAAACTGCAAATAATTGAGGAATAAATTCGTCAAAACGGAGTAGGTTATACGAGGTGTGATCAAAAAATATGGTGAATTATGTTATAAAAAAACAAAGTAAATAAGTTACCTTAAATATGAATTAATCTCCTTCAAAGTACTGTCTTTGGCTAGCAATACACTTATCCCAACGATGAATCCACTTCTGGAAGAATTTCTGGAAGGCTTCTTTTGGAATGGCTTTTAGCTGTTCTGTCGTGGCCTTCTCAATATCAGAAATGGTATCAAAACGTTTCCCTTTTAGCACATTTTTTATTTTCGAAAAGAGCTAGAAGTCGCATGATGATAAATCTGGTGAGTAAGGCCGATGTGATTAATACGAAGTCTTTTAGCGGCCAAAAACGCGCGAATCAAAAGCGACTTGTGGGACGGCGCGTTGTCATGATTAAGAAGAAAGCCGTTAGCCCATTTTTTAGGTCTCTTTTCTTCGCACATCGTTTTGCAAACATTTGAACGGACCCGTAGGAGATGTTAAGTTCTTTAGTAAGCTCTCGAATAGTCATTAGCCTGTTTGAACGAACAAGTTTGGCCACCTTTTGCACATTTTCATCTGTTTTTGAGGTCGAAGGACGTCCCGACTGTTCCTCGTCCTTAACCGATTCATTTCCACTTTTAAATCGCTCATACCATACCACTTGTAAACAGACTTCAAAGTTACCACATTATCACCATACACTGATTTTAACATTTCGTAAGCTTCTTTGGCAATTTTTTCAGGTTGAAAAAACTGACAAGCCGGAACGTGTTCAAACTTGTCACTGCCTGTCTCAACACATGAAGGTATGAGACATACTAGTTGAAATAGATGCAGCGTAAGTAATTGCTGTTATAAAAATTCATTCACCGTATTTTTTTATCACACCTCGTATGCACATCAACAATGATTGGTTATTACAGTGAGTAATATTTTTTTGCAAAAATAATTATTTAGAATAAAGAATTATTGCTCAAGGGCAAAAATTAGCTAACATCTTATCATTAAAAAGTAAAAAATATACTTCATCTACTAATAGCTAAAGATCCATTTAAAATTCGTTATAAGTTGGATACAAAACATACGTGATTTTGTAATTTACTTATAGGTATTTCCATTCTAAATGGATTAGTTCAATTATAAATATTTACTCTTGAAAATATAAACGGATTTATTTTTTACTACTGTTGAGTTAAATTTATTTTTGTATGTTTTATTAATAATATAAATTTTTTGTTTTTTTCTTTTATAGATAATTATGAATTCGATCGTAATTTCGATTGCAGAACATGGAACTTGTCCCGCAGTATTTTCCTGTTACAACTGTACAGCTGTAAGACTTTGTAGACCGAAATATGGTCATACTGGCTTTTTTGACTACAAAACAGTCCAGTGTGATGAATTAACCCATCCGTTTTGCGACCCATCGACTGGTTCATGTATTTCTAATCCTTCAACCAAAGAATGTTTTGATATAAAAGAAAAATTATGTAAGACATCATCACCAAAACCTGCATACTGTACTAATAAAACTGAATTTTAAATATTGCTTCAATTTATTTTCGATATTTACAATATCATAAAATTATTATTTATTTATTTATCATATTGTTTATTTATCAGACTGTAAATTTATACAACACAGTTGAATAAATATAATCGGTATCAATGTCAATCTGGATCGGTCAGCTACGATTAAAAATTTTAACTCTAGCATTTTATTTAATAACTACTTTGAAAAAGGGAAAATGAATTACAATTATCAATTAATCTCCGTTGATTAAAATTAAAGATGAAATAAACTTTTAAAAAATATATCTTCAAACATATTAGGAAAACTCTTAATTAATTTCAATGTATCTGAAAATCTGTTATCAATCATACGTTAAAAGTGACAGAAGTTGTGAATTATCGAAAATAAAATATTTTAATTCTGTATAAAAACTGCATTTTTATACAGAAAAAACTAAGTTGCATTAGACTATTTTAAAAATAGAATTCAGTTAAGGTAAAAATGGTGATAGATTATTTACTTTAGTAATGGAGAAGAAACTTGCTGTTATTTTTCGAAGGGATCCAAATGTTAGCCGATCCGATTATGATTACGAATAGTTAGTTATAGATGTCTAAAATAAAACTGTAATATTGTATTCTGTCTTTCAATATAAACTGTATTCTTACTTAATCTCAAAATATTATAAAATAAATCGCTAAAATAAAAAGGAAATAATATTAAAAATCTGATGTAGACACTACATGGACTTCCTTCTACGCCTATTAAATTATATATACACATTTTTTGCTGCACTTATTTAAACTTATTTCTTTTGAAAGTGAGATACGATCCTCCAATTTTTTTATAAAGTCGGAAGTTTCACAATTGCTAAAATATTAGTTTATATTAACATAAATATCTCTACAATTATTAATTAAAAAATCTTAACTGAAATATTAGGTTAAAGTAAGGTTAATAATTATTAATCAATATATCTAAATTAAAAAAAAGTTAAAAAAAGGAGATGTAATCTGATTCGAATCGATGTGACTTCCTCTTATAAGATCCAAATATTTCTTTAATAAAAATTTTATTTGGCTATAACTATGGAACCAGTGAAAATAAGTACCAATTATGAAATATCGTTGAAAAGATCTCAATGAGAGTTTATTACTGCAGTTAAGAAAAAGTCCAAAATTAAAATTTTTTTTGTTAAATTTTGGTGTTTTTGGACATTTTTGGTTCAGCCGTTTGCAATCAAAAGGGGAGGTGCCCAATTAGATGTTACAGCGGTATTAAATCCAAAATTTCAGCATTCTGCGGCTAATCGTTTTTAAGTACAGAAAGGGGTACATTAATTTCTACTTTTTACTAGCGCCTCAGTTATTGTTACAGTTTATAGCACGTAAAGCATCCGAGATGCAATGATAATTCCACTGAGTAAGAAAGTGTATATTTTATTAACACCCAATGTGAAGTAAGTTAGTTTCAGTACTTCCATCTCTATCTATATTCAGATGAATATTGCTGATAAGCAATAGGACATAAGACTTTATGAAAAGGCTACAGGAAAATATCCTTTCACTTCCTTTAGTAATCCTATTCTTGAAAATGACTCATTTTCCAAAGCGATTAGCGTCTTGAATCAGGTTTAGTTGAATCAGGTTTACGTTCAACTGCACGTACGCGTACATCATCAATAACTGTAATATTTACTAGTAAATTTATGAGAAAAGAAGACGTTTTGGCAAAAAAAATTTATCCGAAGAATGTAAATCATTATTTCAATGAGCAGTGATTTATTTTTCATAACCATAATTTCCAACGAAGTTATTTACTTTCTAGACCCACTTACAAAATTCTATTGAATTTCATTAAAATTATTCAGCCAATTAAAAAAATGTTGGAAAAAAAGAACCGAATTTTCACAAATTTTTAACTGCGCCGACTTGAGAATTATTATTCGCTAGAATGGGTATGCTATTGTTCGGAGTGACTGTAGTCTGCTTTAATTATGTAATAGTGTTTTTGCAGCCAACTCCTCTGAAACCGTGTCATTGCAGTTCATTACGGTACACGGTCATGTTATAAGTATAAATATGTAAGTTAAAATGACTTGTGCCCCTTCACGTAAAAAAAAATCAATGAATTTTCTTTATAAAATCTAATTTTATACTCTTTGCTATTGTATTTAATTCTTAAATGAGCAAGAATAAATATACGAGTTAAGAAAATATTGTAATTTCAGTCAGCGGTATTATATTTGGTGACTTTAATTTTTGGTGGCCCATAATTAAGCATGATTTGCTATGTACTTCAAAGCACTGCAATCCTGTTGAATTTATCGAGATCCATTCACGAATTAAAAAAATATTTTCCAAAAATAAACAAGTGAAATTTTAGAAGAGTTGAGTGTTTTTGGTATCTGGTGACACCAAATAATATTATTTACTTACTTAAAAGTAGAAAAATAGTATAAAAAAATGGAAAATTTCATGTGTAGCTCTTTTAAATCGTAACAAAAAATTATTTAAATTTTTAAGAAGTCCGATATCATATTTTATTGTTAACAAAAATGAGTTATATCCATAAGCTTTGTTATTAACATTCAAATTTTCAATTCATAATTCAAAAAGTGTGCTGATGGCACAAAGGGTGCAGCTTAGTCATTTGTGAGGGTAATTTTAAGATCAGCTGATTATGAGCACACATTATTTCCGTTCTATTCCTAACAAAAACCCCGCTTAGTTTTCTATTCCCCTTCTTGGCAAAGAATCTTATCTCAACACACGATCTGATACAAAATAAGGTAATTTATGTCTTGAATTAATGTGTCCTTGTATGGTGGATAATAATTTTTAAATTAAATAAATTTATTTCTTTAACCTTTATTGCGTAGTAAATATTTTTTTATAAACTTATGACTAATGTATTAGAAACAAATGATTACTGTAGCGAGTCATTCGCTAAGGATAATAATATTTTAAATAAAACTTTCTTACATTAAATTGTAAAATAAAATATGATTTAGTCTTTTCAAATTTACAGAAAAGAGGCACTTTGGAGAACAATAGTATAAAAGAACAAACACATACTTGATTGGTAGTTTTCAATCGGCTAATAAAACGATAAACTACGTATTTCTCGACTTCATCTATAATCATGTAAATGAATAAAGTTCGAATTTCAGAATGTTTTTTTTTTTTAAATGATGACGTGGCACGTACTTTTTTTTAGATACTGGATAGCGTTATTAATAAACAAATTTGTAAATTTTCTGTTTTTTTTTTTATTTTGTTTTCGAAAAACTTTTATTAATTTTGTGTTTACCAAAATTACATGTCGCGAGTTAAAATATTTTCTCTGAATATTTTTGTTAAATATAATGATTTAAAAATTGGGTATCACCAAATTTTTTTTTTTTTTTTGTTTAACCTCCGGAACCACCGTTAGGTATATTTTCAGAGGATGAAATGCTAGCGTGTATAAAATATGCTATGCCTAACCTGGATTCGAACCCGGGACCTCCGGATGAAAGGCCGAGACGCTACTACTCGCGCCACGGAGGTCGGCAAAATTCTTTTAGTTTTACTTTTATTTTAATTAATTTACTTAATTATACAGTAATGTAATCGTATAACAAAAAAATACAGCCGTAATTTTTTTGTGGTCAAACAATTTTTAAATTTAATTTAGCTATTATCAAGAAGTCCCTAAACTGAACACAATTAAGCCATCATTTATCACACATTCGTGATACATTTTCAATAGTTTCAGCTTCATTTATAATTAAATATCAATAAAAGCAGAAGAAGGAAAAGAAAATTCAGGGCATCAGTGGTAATGTGTGTTTGTATACTCGTACATACATTCATATAATTTTTTGTTTGTTTATAGAAATAAGCTATCGCGTAGTTAAAATTCAAAATTTTCTATAAATGTTTGAATTGATTTATTTAATGTAACAGCGCTTAAAGAAACAATTTTTAAAAAATGGATTAAGAAAGAAGTAAAAGAAAAATTAAAAATAGATCTTTGTCTCCTCCATATTTTGCACAATAAACAAAATTCTGAATGTGTCAATGAGACTTATTGTAAAAATTAAATAAATAAAAAACTTCTTCTGCATTAACTAGAATTTTATCCATTGTAATACAAAAATAAGAAAAATATCTTCTTGAGTGAATGCAATGTAAAATCGGTACTTCTACCTGCCTGGTTCCCCTCATAAAACAGACATAGCTTACAGTGTTTCCTTTCTGTATTATGCAGTGCTTACTATTTAACGACAAAAGGGGCTGCATTTATTAGTTGTTTTACATTAAATATTTCTATTTACTTTAAATTTTGACCTAGGGGGGGGATGCTTATTGTTCACTGGTTGAAAAGATTACAACATTCATGTCAGGAAAAAAAAAATATATATATATACTCCTAGTAATATATAATTTATATAATAATAATTAATTATTATTTAAAAGACATGAAACACCTAACGTGCGGCAGTTATCAGAATTTTTTTTCTTCTAAGTAATGTTATTCATTGCACGGTATATAACTAATTATGCTTAATGGATAAAATTAATTAGTAATCTAACTTTAATTAACTAATGTAACGAACGAATTAAATTATTTCTTATTTAATTAACTTCAATCTAACTAATTAATTAGTCATCTTACTTTTCCTAATGAGATGATTATTGTTCTTGAGAATAATTTTACCGTTTATACAATTAATTTTTCTTTCTGACAGCCTATAGTCATAGCGGTTATGACATTTAACAGATAAACGTTGAGATTATAGCAAAGAATAAATCAGTTTATCAACTTCATATATATACTACACGACTATGGTACAATCTTTTATTGACTTCTGTGAACCTGTACGCTGAGCCGAAGGACATTTTTCATCACAATAAATTTCTTATTAAAATCTTAACTTATTTAAAAACGGGGATTACTTTTTTTCATATTTCTTATGGTTTTACATTGGAGAGCGGTATTTTTTCTGCTTTTAACAATATTTACATCTCGTTCATTTTTAAGCTACATTTTCATGAAATAATCACAATAATTTTGGATGATATTATAATATAGATCACATTTATCTGAGTTTTATAATTTCCATTAACATTTGAGGAATAAAATTTTAAAAAAACACACAAACTTGCCGTTAGTCTTGAATTGATTAATTAAACGATAGATTTATTTCTGTAGTATATCTATAACCATGTACATGAAAAGAGTTCCATGTCAGAATTTTTTTTAAATGATGGTTTGGGAGGTATTTTTTTAAACTATGGAGTAAAATTTTCATCTTACTTTTTTGTTTCGTAAAATTTCAGTTCATTCTGTATTTATTGCAATACAATTAAGCTAATTATCTAAAAAAAATTATTTTGTAAAATAAAATGTTGCCATCTTGTTGATTATAATATATAATCTTCAGCCGAAAGTAGCAACGAAATTGCAACAGTAGAAAAAGAGAGTTAATGATAAATTTTTTTATTTTCGTACTGTGTACGTTGCAGTTTGTTTAACTAGTCTACAGGTAACCAAGTTATCTGTAGATAGTAACTGGTTATAATGTATATATATATTTATAAAATTTAATATATTTTATATAATTAAATAATAATTTATTATTATTATATTAAATTATAATTATATATATTATATATCACTACAAATAGTAGTGATATGTATATTTATATAAAATATATAAATTATTTAAAAAATATATATTTTTTTTTTTATTTTTTTCCTGATATGAATGTTGCAATCTTTTCAACCAGTGAACAATAAGCAAACCCCCCCTCAGCCCAAAGAGATGAAGGTGATATGTATGACATGTAATATTTTAGTACGGCGTATAGTGTTATAAAGAAAACGTAGCGTATCGGGGATAAAAATGTAATTACTCCTGATAACTACATTACACACGAAACGCATGGGAACGAACACACCCACCCACACACACACACACTATATATATATATATATATATATATATATATATATATATATTTAATAATTATCCAATTAACAGTTTAGTAACAATATGTGGTAAAATAAGGGAAATTTTTAATCAAAGTAAGGACCTGACATGGTCAAAAATAACTGGTTTATTATAATCATAGTAACAGCCTATCGATAGGAAATACGGAACGGAATGCAAGGGTGGCGGGAGTTTACATTTCCTCCCTACAGTTTGGAGAGCTGGACTGATGTCCCTTGCTGCTTTGACTGGCAATTTTAGATTATAGTTTTAGTTTATGGACGGATTTAATATTTGTGTTTCGTCCCTTTGGGCGTTTGGAAAATACTGGAGCTGAATTCGGGAAGCTGGACGTGTAACTGCCAGGGCTGTCGGCGTGATCCCCCTTCAGTCCGTCCACTGAAGTCTTTACAGTGCTAGCGCCTTTTGAGCTGGCATGAGTACGCCTATTATTTGGCGGAAGCAATGCTTCTCCCCTTTTCGGAGGGAGTCGAATGTGCTGGCTGAAGTAAATTGTAAGTGTGGGTAGGAAAATAGGTAGTAGGTGAGGAGAAGGTTGGCATCTTCTTCAGTTTGGCTGCCCTTCTTACAGGTTCTCTGCTGGGCTCTGTCTGCTGGAATATCGTCGAATATCGGCGTGGTTCTTCTTTTCTTCTTTTTTGTCATCATCTTCTTCTTTCTTCTTTTCTTCATTCGCCTGCCTTTCCATAAACCCGGCTGTAAGCTAGTTACAATACCGTAAACCTTCACATGTGGCCCCTAGGGAGCCACAGGTGAAGGTTTCTCCCGTGAGCCCCTAGGCCTCTTCGTGGGTTCCTGTAGTGAGCTGCTAGGCTGGATACCTCTTCATCTTGAGGCTGTTGGCTGCTGGGCTCTTCTCCGTAGTTCGCTATTCTTCTTGGTAAGGTAAGAGGAAAAGTTAAACTTACAATGTGGCAATCGTTCGCGTTCGCAGGGTTGGGTGTGGCTATCACCGGAGCGTAGGTGTTAGTTTTAGTTTGTTCCGGGCGCACGTGCGTCTTGAAGAGATTTGGGGGGATTGCCTTTGGGGAAGAAGTCACTGTCGGTTTTAGATCCCGGATGAGACGTACCTGAAATAGAAAATATAACCCCCAATTAAAATTACGTACACATTTCAAAGAAAAGACGGACTAAATAAAAAGATTACACAAACTCTACTACTATACAAGTTATTTATAATTTATAGTCCTCCTAAAAGATGTACCAACGCAAGCGCGCGCGGATAAAATAAAAAAAACAATACAAGGAAGTCTGAATAAAATAAAAATTTGTTATCAATTAACAGCTATTATAACTCTACGTGATACCAAGTTCCTTTAAATTGTATAGTATTTCAATTAAAATAATAGATAACATATTCAGATATTTGATAAGTAGTTTTGTTATTTTAAAGATAAAAAAAATATTTTACAATCTATTTCTATCAATTGTTAAATACAATTGTACTGACTGGAATGAACGGTATAAAATGTAGGATATATATATTTCTTACATAGAGAGTTATCTGCTGTAATTTAATAATAAATTTACTGTAAAATATTTAAAAACTTGAGTATTCAATATATCTTTCTATTGTTATTATTATTTATCACATTTTTTTTTCAACAGACAGGTGTTTAGTTTCTTAATAAAAAGTGAGGTTACTGACTTAGGGGTATTTTTTATCTATTGAATAAGAAATAATCTATTTTATTCATATTAATTCTAATTAACTTTTCCAAGTATCTTTTTTCTTTAATATTTTAATTACAGTTGAATTCTTTTTTTTTTTTAAATACAGGATTAGTTTTATGCAAAGTTAAAGATTAAATTAATTTTTATTACATTCAGTTAAATAAATAATTTACGGAGACAAGAAACACCACGGACGTGTCGTACAGGTGCTTCCTCCAAATGTTCGTTCGTCCACGTGTCTATGCATAGCATACTATGATCTAGATTAGTGTTGTTGGGAGTTAAAGTTCCTCTTCACTTCATTTTTCAATAAAATACTTGCATAGGAGATATCAGCTGGTGAAATCATAATATAATATAACATAAATTATACATATTAAATTCGATGATCATCTGAGAAGAATCTTCCTTATGAATAATGTAGTATAAAATTTAAATGCCCAATGCTGCTGCTAAATGTGAAAGAGTTCACTTCTCTCTCTGTCTCCCTTTCTTTCTTTTAATCTCTAGTTCTCTCTTCCTCCCTTTTTCTCTCACTACCATCTATAGTTGTTTAATTTATTAATCAATCGATGATGATTAAATGCTCTAAAAATAAAACATTATACATCATTCGGAAGAAAATGTTTCATTTGAACTTCTAATTAATTAATGGGGCATTTTTCGCGTCTACTAATTGCAAATCAAAATAAGAATTTGCCTACTTAACAAAATAGGCATAACAAACATATGTAATAGGTAGTTCCCTGCAAGCAAAAGAATGTGTGTGTGT
>JAAAKQ030024505.1:0-13954 GCA_010016005.3 Zanna intricata
AATTTCTTTTGTTTTCCATGCCACAATTAAACACAAATATTTTATCACAATCGCACTAATTTTTCTTGAGATATAAAATTTCATGCCTATCACATAAAAATAAGTAGGTATCATGTTCAGCTTTGACTTTTTATATACGTATATAAATATAATTTATCAGTTTATAAATAAATCGTATAATTATAAAGTTGAGTAAAAAAATTGTTCATTTAAATATATATTTTTTTCTAATTAAAAAAAAAAATATTCATGTAACATGTTTTAATTTTTATGTCTTGAGTGTAGAAGGGTATATTTTCATAATTTATTTTTGTTATTTTTATAAATTTACTATAATGATTGCTTAATATGAAGTATTTTTAATTTTTGTGTTAAATATCATTATAAACATTTGTTGGTATATATGTGTGCATGTGTAGTGTAATCAAGCTAGCAGTATAATAAGAAAAAAATGTGTGTGTGTGTCAAGATTTAGAAGGTTATATATTATGTTTATGCAAGTTTTTGTTGAAAAAAAAAAGATAAATTTTTAAGGGGAAGTAAGTACTGTTGGATAGAGAGAGGATTATTGATGAATGAGTAAAAAAGAGGGAAAAAATGTGAGGGAAAGAAAGACAGGAGGAGAATATAATGTGATGGGGAGAAAAAAGAAGACTGAAATAGAAAGAGAGAGATAACAAATTACTTTAGATTAGTGTTTCCTGAGTTGAATCAGGCGGACGAGCAAGCTAGCTTGCTATAATGATGATGACTGTAATAATAAATAATGATTATGAAGGAATGATGATTATGATAATGATAGTAACAGTTGTATGATTATCCTTCTCCTCACCCTCTCTCTTTATTGTGTGATGATGACTGCTGCACTAATGATAATGATGGTGTGGTATCTAAATGATGATGATGATATAGTGGTAATGATTTGAAGTACGAGTATATGGCATCAGTAGTAAACTACACACTGCATAACATAACCATTCTAATAGTACATGAGGGTTGCTAATGACTGCAGTCATTAAGATTGCTGTAGATGGCGCTTCAACTGATGATCCTTGGAGAAAAGTAATGTACTGTAGAATTATTATATATATGTGTGTGTGTGTGTGTGTGTCACTTATTTATTTTGTAATTTATTTATGTGTATAATATTTTTTTATTGCTTGTGATATTTAATATTTTCTTTTTTGTTTTGATTACATAATTCATTATATTACACAAATATAATAATTGCGACCATATTCCTTAATGTTTTTCTATCATTATTTTTAAATTATTGTAATTATAATAATGCTTAAATGTTTTAATGTTAATGAAATATTTTTAGTCCAACATATTTATTTATAATAAAAGAATATTATTTTTTATGAGAAAAACATAATTATAAATATGTTTGTTTTATTTATTTTTTAATTCATGATTTTACTGTTTTCCAACTGGCTGATCAATTCTATAAAAATAATAATATTAATAATAATAATTAAATACAATCTACCAAAGTAGACATTTTCTTAAACATTGACGTTCTATGAAAATATACATGGGATATTTAAATGTTAAATTGAAATTTCAAAATTTGGTATCACTAGTGAATAATTGATGCAATTGTAAATTATCAGCTGTCATGATTCCTTTCAAAACTCCTTGACATTCCATGTATTAGTGTTTGTGCTCCATTCAAGGTGAACATTTTTTAATTTTATTTATATCTGTTAAATTTTGTTACGGAAAAAGCAGGCATCGTAATTTGAGTGTTTCTTTTGTCAGTATTATAGTTTATTTTGTATTACTATATTTTGATAATTACTGTAATTATTCAAAGTAATAAAAAATAATTACAATTTAAATTGATTACAAAACTTAATGGTGTTGTTTCTTAGACAGTTGAACTTAATTGTTTTGCGTACTTCTCCTTAGAAATAACTTGGTAAAAATATAATAAAACTTTTTAAATCTTATTATCGATAAGTGTTAAATGGATTTTTATGGGATTATAATTTAAAATAGTTTTTAAATCTAATATTTTATTCATTTTATCCATTTACAGACAAAATTAGATAGGAGAGATTTTACCAGTGAACTTTTAGATACTTCTACATCAATAAATCCATTTATTGGTCTAGAAACTACTGTTGAAGCTGTCAATACTAGTGGTCTTACATTACAAGGTATTTTATTACTTGGTTATCTTTTTTACTTTGAGTATTTCGTCTTTTTTTAAATAACATTTTTATTGTGAAGGTTATATTTTGTAAATATATTATTTATTAATATCTGCAATTCGGCTACAATTTTTGTACAGAAGTAAATTCTTTAAATCTTCAAAAGGTTTGTGCTTGAACAAATTTTTCTCATTATAAAATCCTGTTCAAAGCAGAACTTTTATAATTTTTGTTAATAATATTAAAAACATCTTGAAACCATGAACTCATTTCAATATATACTGTATTTTAAGAACCGTCTTCCAATGTATTTGTTATTTTTTACATTTGATGTTTGTTTATACTTAGGTGCTCTAGATGCTGCTACAGCTGCAGGTCCTTCTTCAGCACATAATGATTCTAACAATGTTCATCATAATAGTAATAATAGTGAATCTTCTGCTTCAGGTTAGTATTTCTCTTTAATAATTTTGAACTTATACTAATTATTTTAATTATGAGGAAAGTTGTCTTGAAAGTAATGATTATTCAGTAATCTCTGTAGCATAGGTTGATATCCTTGCAGGACTCAGGTCAACTGGTTTATTGACATTGGTTACTATAGTATACTCATTGATTACGCTATGCTTATTTATGAGCAAGTTATAAAGTTTTAAATTCTTATTAGAATCTACATAGCCATCTACATGTGAAATGCCAGTAATTTTTTGCTGAACTTTGAAAATGTGATACCAGTTGGAATCTATAGACAACTGATTAATATGTTATATTGTTAATATGATGCTTGAAAGAAATGGTGTAAAATGTTTTAGAATGGTGGGGGTGAAACCATGACAGCAAAAAAAACAGTTGTGGGGGGCCTCATTGTAAGTATTAATTTTTTTTGGTTGCATTAATTTGGAATTAACTGTATGGGATTTCAATAAATTTTATTGAAATTAACTTTATGGGTCTTTTTTGAGTAGTTCTTGATGAAATTGTTCTAGGTGAAAACTGTAAGAAGTATTTTGAATAATGAAAATTTCTGCCATGAAAGATCAGTAAACAAAGGGCATTAGGAAAGTTTTGCAATATGACAGAACAATTTGTATCCCAATCAGATACAATTAGTGTGTGTTTGGATAGACCCAACCTGCACTGCAGCTGCTCTAATCACTGTCTGTGTCATTTACTTTTTAGCTGTGTTAATGAAACAGGTAGTGGTGTTTGTCATGGTCAAAAACTGAATACTGGACAATTTTGTGCTACAGTTACTTGAGTTGAACCAAACTCAAAGATGGACACATTGTTTATTATACCATGATAACTCTCCAAAGTTTGCTTCAAGTATTTGCAAGCAATGGAATAAAATTGTTAGAGATCTTCCCTACAGTCCTGACCTCACTCTATGTGATTTTTTGCTGTTCCCCAAGGGAAGAGCAGTCTGAAAGTGAGGCTTTTTATGAATAATGATTACCTTGTAATGGGTTGTGATAATAAGTGTACTCAGCTCTCCGACAAAACATGGTAGGTTTCTTTGAAGACTGGTTTCGAAGGATGGTGAAGTGTATGTGTGGTAGAAATTATAAAAAATAGTCTTATTGCAAAATTTTCCTATTGCCTTTTGTACCAGTGAAATGCTTTTATGTTGTATACAGTATTGCATTTAGTACTTTTATATAATTATCTTTTAAGCATTTATAATGTGTTATAATTTTTATTTTTGTTCTTTTTTTGTGCAGAAGGTGAAGTCATTAAACCTCATTCTTTAGACCCAAGACCATGTCCTGAATGTGGTCGTGTTTATAGCAACATTTCAAATTTACGTCAACATATACGTCTTATACATTATCCAGAGTGTATAGCATGTCCATTATGTTTTAAGCCATTTAAAAATAAACTTTATCTAAAACGACATCTTATTAGTTATCACGAATTATTACCACCAAGTTATATGGAGAAACGATATAATTATAATACTCAAAGTGGTGCTCCTGTATTTACGTATAAATCACAACCACCAGATGGATTTATGCAAAGACATCATAATAATAATAATAATAACAATAACAATAATAGTAATAATAATAGTAGTAGTAATAGTAATAATAGTAATGAACATCATCATCATCCACCACCACACCACCATCACCACCATCATTTACATCATCCTCCAACGAATAATAATCGAGATTCAATAATGAATCATTTAAATTTTCCCCATGCAAATCATATTATGCCTGTTCAAGCAGTTTTAAGTTCACCACCACAAAATTTTTATCCTCCTAATGGTGAATTTCCTAGTATTCCTAATGAAAATGCACCACAACCGCAACAACCACCTGGTCCAAACGATCATTCACAAGTGCATATGCCACAGGATCCATCTAACAAACAAAATTATTCACCACAGCCAGGATCACAATCTGGTCCTCCTCCATCGTTAGATGAAACAACTACTGGTTCAGATTTAAATGGTAATAATTCTAATAAATAAAAATATTTTTATTTTAAATTCTGTTATAAATTCAATTCTAGGTTTTATTATATAAATTTGTGCATTGGTTTCATTCTTTAATTAATTTATTTTTAAAATTGATTTTCTGTAAATATTTTAATGCTTGTTTGGAGTTTTAGGTAACTGTTTGCTAATGATCTGTAAAAAAAAAAGTATTTAGCACCTAAAATTTATTACTAATAAATATATATCATAACTTTGAAGCCACCTTCGTGTGGTGTACTGCCATTAGCTACTCGAGATAAGACTCTGATTTTTAATTAAACTCATGACAAATTTTCTACCTTTTACAAATTGTGTAAGTAAAACATATTGTAACAAATTCTCTCTACTTATGCAAAGATCTTACCTCAAGTTTTCCATATCTCACTGTAGCCCAAGTTGAGAAAGAATAATTATGGTTGATTTATTGACATGGTCAAGCTCTATTAGAGTCAATAAATCCATCTTTTCTTAAATATATTTATATATTTTCTTCTTCTTATTTAGCTGAACATGTCTCAGTTATTCTTCAAATTCATCCTGAGCTCCACTAAATAGTTAGGAAGTTCATCTGCTTTAAATATAAATATCATTTATCTATGCATCATAACAAAAGACTTAATATAGTACATAAACAGTGTGCAAGTTTCTTTATTAAACTTCCAGTGTTTTTTGATCAGATGCTTTAAAAGAAAGTATTCCGTGAATAAAATTTACCTACTGTACAACCTTTTTGCTCCCCCCAGAATAACATTATCAGTCAATGGCGATCTTTGAATTAAATTTTTAGAATTAATTTCATCCCTTTCTTAAAAATAGACTACTTCATACTTACTGCCTGTTTTGATAAAATAGTCCTTTCCTCTCAACTTGGTAACCTAAGGAATCTATTTTTTTACTTCTTATTTCAATCTCATTTCAATCTTAAGCTATCATTACCTGCTGATTTTCTTGTTTTTTTTCTATAAGCCTTGTTTTTCCTGGTGACAGAATCTCTAATATTATCATTCCAAAATTTCACTCTTTCTACCATTTTCTACTGCTCCCCAAAGCCTCAGATATAGCTCTTTTTCTAAAACTTATTTTATATTTTGTCACTAAATTAATATAACATTCTGTGTACTATAAGAAACTGTAAATGTTTTACTTTTTTGATATAATTTTAATTGGATTTTCCTGTAGACGATGAGTTTTCTTCAGACAGTTTGACCTTACCCAAAGTTTCTGAAATATTATTATCCTAATAATATTAATATGTTTATAATATATTAATAATATTTATAAATGTGGAGAATTATCGAGTGATCGCTCTCTACATTTATAAACTTTAATCTCAGCAAATATTTAACAGTAAATATAGTGAACTTAGGGTTTACTACGAAGCAGTCAATAACACTCTTAATCCCTCTATTTGACCTTTTTGTTCTTGCAAATAGTTCGTGTTTAAAAACATAGTTACAATTTGGAAATTATTGAAAAATGTAAAAAGTCGCTAAAGATTTTTCCATTCAAGTTCACAATTTTTTCATTATATGGTCCTGAAATGTCACTAACTTTATCAACACTTTTCTTAACTTTCTTGACAACTTATAGTAATTGATAAAATTCTTAGGCCTTTCTTTTCATTCTTCCTCCTGAGCATATATATATATAATGTAGTTATATCATCTCTCTTTATTTTACTCTTAACTCATTTAATTCCAGTTGATACTCAGCAATAAGAATATATTCTATTCCTCCATTTCCTATTAAGAATAATGGCTAACAACGTAGAATTACAAACTTCAAATATGTCTGTAAAACATGGTATAACAGCCTTCCTGGTTTTTTTTCTCAATTATTAAACCAGTACCTATATCTTTTCCTCTATGATTTTAAGAAATTTGTGTTTTTTTCCAATAGAGACATTCAATTTTATGTACAGATGTTTAATTTGTATTAAACTTCAAAATCTTTATTTCTTTATTGGTTTTTCTATTTCTTTAACTAATTTCCAGTCCGGCTATTTTTCTTTGGATAGTTGAAAATGATTAGAATTCCCAGAACAGAATACAAACCAATAAGACCAGTGGTAGAGCTGCCGCTTTATAGGCTGTAGATTTCTTCTAGAGACTATTGGTTTCTTTCAGATATCATTCCTTTCACTCATCCAACCTCTTCACCACTGGATTGTTCCTCCTGTTCAGACTATAGATCATCTCTACATCTATTGTAGATAGGAGCTCTATATTAGTATTATCATCTGGAGCCAGATAGACCCAAGCATTTTTGCAAGTTTGTATTCCTCCTTCATATTCCCATCCTTTTGAATGATGAGTCAAATTTGTCCCAGTGGGTGTTTAAGTGTGTTTTTTTTTTTTAGATATAAAGATATCCATATACTTATTTTTTAAAACAGAATTAGACATAAAACTTGACATTTTCAGTTTGTTAATGTATCATACCATACATACTTTTAGTATTAGTGTTACCTATTAGTGTTACTTATCTACATGAGGTTCTTGACAGAGCCTGTTAGTACCTTTCTTTCTTTATTGCTGCCACTGTTTCCTCTACATTCCTAGCTAATGCTTATGTGGGATTCTGTACTAACTTGATATTATTTTATTTTAATAATAGGTGGTGTTTATTTTCTTCTTGAAGGTATTCATATTAGTTTTTATTCTTCGAGGAGCAAATCTCTTGCTTTCACACTTAATCATATCTAATACTAAGGACCTTATAATTTTTTTTTTATATTAGGAAGTAAAAGAATGTAATTGTGAAATAGTGGTTCTCTTTAAATAGTGCTTCACCTAAATGTAGACTGTGGTTTAAGTATTTAACTAGTAACATAATTCAAGTGAAGAGACTTAGAACCAACATAGCCCTGCTAATGCCCTGACCAAAAAAGAAGTCTGCATTATAGCTATAGTGAATTCACCATGATTGTACTCATACTCATTGGGCAAGTGATATACTTCAGTTGTGTTATTACAAATGAAAGACTGATTTCAGTATTGATGTTTGTTTACAGTATTTCCTTTTCAAGTTCCAGTATTAGAAATGAGGGTTTTATGTTAATGAAGAAAGACTTTTTTAATTTGTGAAAAACTGTTGCTTCTATTAAACTGTTGGAACTAAACTAAATTTAAAAAAATTAAGGACAAAGTAATAAACAATCAACATTTTCAAAATTGCAGTAACCAGAGTTTTAAGTAGTTTTATTTCAATTACCATTTAAGTAAGGTTTTTTGTGCTTTTTAAGTCTTTTTAATTCTAATAATTCAGGGGTTGATTTATCTGCACTAGTGTTATAATCACTTTCATTATTGCACGCTCTTGAAAAATATTCATTATTGACATTATAATCATCATCTGGTGGGTGTATAATAATACACACCAAAGTCATTAAAAACCTTTAAAATTGTATTTTCACTCATTCTGATAACTAAACGTTAATCTGAAACGCATTCAAAATACAATAGTGTATGTGGTAAGATTTGTAGGTCAGCCAACTAAAATTTAGTTTTTGAAAATTCTTCTATACAAAACTATTTAAAAAAATTGAAAATACTGTAATTAAAAAATTTAAACATAATTGATTTAACATAAAACACCATTCAATGATGTTAAAAATTAAAGATAAAGATGTTTTTACTAGAATACAAAAAGTATAGTTTAGTATTGTTGACAACAGGTTCCTTGAAAACATAAAATTAGTTAAATAATTAGACATTTACTCAATGTAGTGAAATAATTTTTAACTACAACCTGGGTGGCACATGAAATGATCCAACATTTGGTTTTGTTAAAAAATATTTATTTGAACTGCAATACAGAAAAGTAAAATACATTGCGATTATTATATACCTGGAAATTATGTTCTGCTTACCGCATGTTCGATATGACCACCATCACATCTTGCAACTTCTTCAGTACAAACTCCTATGTTGTTTATAAACAACATATAATGCAACGACACATGTCCTCAGTTATCTCCATGCTTGCCTTAATGATCAGCAATCGCAATTCCATAACTGTATGTATAAGGAAAATCTAATAATAATTAATTTTATCTTATAAAAATTATTCTTTTCTTCAGGTTATGATTATGATTAATTATTAATAACCACACTAATAATTTTGTTAATTCGTACATGGTGCATATGTGTTTATTCTATCCAGCTTGTTTTTTAATCATATAGTAGTCTACCCTTCAAGGAAAATTAATGATGTTCTACTCAGTAATTGTAAAATCAATATTAAAAATTTGTGTAGTAAAAATCCTGTAATTGTTATTAAGTGTGCAAAAAGTACATATATATTTCATGCACCAAGATAATGGCATGATTGGAAAATAGGTAATTATATTTAAAACTCCAGTTCAGTATTTTTATTTGATACGGGAAAAAATTTGTGCTTTGTGTAGTTAAAGCTATTGAGGAAAGCATGTGCAGTTGTCATTGTGTGATCTTTGTGAGCACTTGTCAATATTTTTGGCACCCTTCAAACACAGTTTATGACAGCCTATTGTTCTAGTCATAATTCTAACAATTTTATCTTTGAAATTTCTGGAAATTCTAGAAAAAATTGCTAATCATAAAGCAACAATTTGCTCACACTTTTGCATTCACATGTTCAATGGAATCATCAGTCTGGACACTAGACTGCCACCTCTGTTTATCATGAACATTTGAACGGCCTTCCTTAAACTCACAGCACCATTGCCTCACTTTTTCTTCATTCATTGTGTTTGGCTCATATGTTATACACAATTGATGGTGAATTTCAGCAGCATCCTTTTGTCCTCTTGTGTTTAGAAATCAAATTTCACAAGTGGTGGGGTTTGTTATTAACACATTCATTTTAACACACTATCTCAAAAAGGCAAACAAGCATACAACAATGAATTGATGAAAATGTAGTTACATGCCCAACAGACCATTAAAGCTATTTTGCATGTGTGTACCAATTACTGTACCTATCGCTGTTTATAACTCATCAGCCGTTACTTTTGAACTGCGTCTTGTAATCTATATCTCATTTTACCAAATAAAATATAATTCATGAATGTTACAAAAATTTCTATACTACCATTGAGTTTTTAATTTTGGTTTTGTTTTATTGATCTACTAAAATGAAATAAGATCAATCCTCTTAAAAATTTACACTAAAGCTTATTTATTATTAATTACTGAAAATATGTTGTGGAGTACTCAGTCATTAACATTGCAAAGAAGCTACACTTTGTTACATAGATAAATAAAAATCTGTTATATAAATCCTGGATTTCCTGTTAATTTTTAATAAATATTAATAGATTATACTATTTTTGTTGTATTTATGATTACTTAAAACATCATTTGTATTGTAATTTACTATTATATCTTTATAATTAATTAATAAATTTTTTTATATTAATATTAATAGCCATTATTATGTACAGGGTGTAAAATAAACATTTATTAGAGAACAGTACAATATATGTTAAAATTATAAAGAATATGTTAAATACGGTATTCTGTCTTAGCCATTAATCTTTTGTGTTTTACAATCTTAACTATGTCTGAAACACATTTGTATTAAGTACTAAATCATTTAACTTACTTTTGAGGTGAGCGAGCAAAGATGGTTATCACATCTTTTACTGCATTGCAAATTTTGGATTAACAACTCTCAGTGAAGAATTTTGCATCAGCTTCCATTGTTGGTAGATTTTTGCAAACTATAATTTTTTAATTTGGTCTTCTATTTGTAGTATCTGTTACAAAGTAGTATTAGTTTCCTGTTTACTGTACATATTATGACAAAATTTAGTACATTTTTTTTTTAAATTTGTACAAAATTAGTTTCAGTAATTTTTTTGTTGTATATCATTCTGTTTATTTTGACTATGGTTGTTTATTATAATAATTCATTTGGCTGTTTGCCCAAAAAAAGATGTTTGAATAGACTAAATTATATTATTGTTTTAAAAGAGTTAGAGATTGGGTTAACCCAATTGGACACCCTGGACAACCATCATGGGGCATTTACTTTACTATTGAACTCCCATCAGTGGCTGCCATACTTGATTTAAAGATATATGGTACCAGAGATGGATACAGTGAGTGATTGAAATAATTCCATGGTATTTATTAAAGGAAGAAGGGATGAAGAGTAATAAATAGCAAAGAATAGAGGAAGGGGGAATGATCCCACCAAGTAACTGCCTGTATTTATGGTAGTCAACTATCTTGACCAGCAAAAATCATTTACTAAGTCATTAACTGTAGTTAACTGATACCAGTATTAACACAAACTATGTTTAGAATATATATAACAATATCATTTATAATATTATAATGCAATAGTGGCTGTACTATACTAACAAATGCCTATTTTCCACCCTGTGTATTTAATTTTTAATTGTTTTTCTTAAGACTGGTTGTTTTACCAATACTTGCTGTTAAATTCTGTTGTTTAACTTTATTTATGGTAAGCTTCAGATTAGTATTTAATTTTTTTAACTGTTGTCTTCTGTATAGAATAACATTCCTGTTCTATTTTATAATATTGTTGACTTGTTTGTCAGACATTATATTCCTTTTAAGAAATATTTATTTTATTATTTGTAAAGTTTATAGTAAGTGTTTTTATATGCTTCTTAATTGAAAAATGAAACATTGTTATTTTTTTATCCAGTTTTTCGTATTTGTAATGTTTGAATTTTAAATAATTAAATACAGTAATATTTTTTACCTCTCCCTAATTATTTAAAAAAATTGTGCAATACTATGTTAAAGTTATAATGTGTTGTTTTAAAAAGTAGATTATTTTTATATGTATGTAAGTATGTTACTTTATTTAGTGCTTTTGCAATGTAAAGTCTTTTAACTTTGAACAGATTCTAATGTTTATTCAGGATATTCATTTATTTTGATTTTTTTTATAATGTAACTTTACACTGCATGTATTATGTTTGATAGTTTATATAATGTAGCATTAATTTAAAGCTTTCTTTATAAAATAGGTGTAATGAGAGAGAGAGAGAGAGGTCCCGATAACTTTCCATCAAATGTGAAGAAGTTGGGAAAAGTGATGAATTTGTTAGGAAAAATGAAAAGTGTTAGGATTGGTAAAAAAATTAAATATTTGGAAAAAAGAAAATTAACTCGATAGATAAATCAGAAAATTTGAAGAAAAGAATTTAATGCATTTTTATGAACAAATTTAGGGTATTAGACCCCTTGATCATTATAGACATTTTTAATTTGTTTATTTATCTAATAAAAGTATTAATATGAAATGTTTGGTTATTTTTATAGTCTCTCTCATACATGTTACACATATTATGTTGAAAAATTTATATTGTGCTAACTTATTCAGCACAAAAAAAGGATTCAGTTTAACACATCTTGTACTTATCATTTTTCCTTGCCTACCTAGCTTTATTGTTATTCGCTATGAATAAAAGTAGAGCTTTGCATTCCAATTACAAGTGAACATTTTTTTCAGCTATTTATAGTCTGTTTCAAAGTAACTTTGTCTTAACATTTGATTTTTCAAATGAAATATTACTATTTTTTTAGCCACTCCTGCATTTTTACTTTATGGATTGTAATAGTTGGAATTTTATGTTGTTTTACACATTTGTATCATGCATTGTAAGGCCATAATTTACTGTCTGGTAATTTTTTTTAATAAGCTGATCTCTGTGGCAGAGTGGTATTGTCTTGGCCTTTCATCCAGAGGTCCTGGGTTTGATTCCTGATCAGACTACATTTTTCATATACTACAAAATTTCATTCCCATTTCACACGTAAGCTTCCAGCTTATTTGGTGATATCATCAAGAAAAAAGGAAGTTTTTCTGTATCTAATTTTTCAAAGTTCTATCAATTCATATTTTGTTGGTAGTCACCTCTCTTTGAGGATATTAGAAGGGATTAGGAACAAAACTACTTTGTCTGCCTGCAAAACTCTTTTACCTTTGGAAATTGGCTGATGGACTTATTCATTGCTTCCATCAACTCAGAGGCCTTAGGCTGAACTTATAGATAAAATTTTACATTTCTCAATGTAATTTGTGATTTCTTTTCTTCTTAAAAATTTTCAGTGACATTTGTAGGAAATTCTTTTCATAGCAAAATCTTTTCTAGGGGCAAGCAACAATGTGTTATTTGTTGTTATACATAGATCTATAACTTTGCAGCAAAATTAAACTCGCTGTAGTGGAAGAAGGAAACTATAATCTGATCTCTTGTTTTTATCAAGCATTGCTTCTTCTTCTAAAAATTATAATATGTTATGTATAAATTTTTTGCTTTTTTGTACTACTTTTTTTACCCTTTGATAGGTGAAAAAGTCACCAGATTTCTCTAACATTGGTAATACATACTCCAACTACTTAAAACCATGTGGAGAATTGCTTTCAAAGGTTTAAAAAAAAGTATCCAAAAAAATTCTGCAACAAAAAAGGTCCTATAAATATCATACTGATTAGTGGACAAATTGTTTTAATATACTCAATCCTTTTTTTTTAACCCTTTCTCTCAAGGTCAGACCTGCAGTTAAGCAAAGCATAACTCAGTCTTTTTTGGGGGGGGGGGTGCCAGTTGCCTCTAACATATCGGGTAGTCATGCCAGGCCTGGCTATGCTGTTCCCAGCAGCACCACCCAAATAGCCAGGACTAGGTCTTTTTATATGCCTGGCCTCCCAAGGGGGGGTCCCCCTACTGGGACTACAATCTTGTTTTTCCCCATCCTGACTATATTTAATATACTCAATTTGTATTCAGTTAAGAGAACTGTAATTTATTGATTCAACTGGTACATAATTTGTAATAAATAAATAAATAAATAATTATTATTGTAATAATTTAATTATTTATGATTGATTCATTTAAATAGCTCTGATCTGGAAGGTAGATAACCATCTACTTTGTGGTACAATCTAAATGACTAATATAAAAATAATCTTAAATGAATCTTTAAATAAAATATTGATGACTCATTGTAACAATTAGTTTATATGGTTTTGAAAATCAGCATAACTCTCTTTCCCCCCTGTCAAAAGATAATCATCACTCTTATCACAGCACAAATTTATTATGGGATACTTGTACTGTTCTCTCTCTGTTTCACCAAAAATATAGAAAAGCTTTTATTAAGTCCAATTGTTTCTATAGGTAGTCATCAGTATTTAATAAAGACATGTTGACCAAAGATGTGTTTAGAAGGGATCATAAATTTTATTCTTGAGTCTGAGTTAGAAAAAAATATGTTGCTGGAGACTATGTTGGTTGAGTTTTGCCGCTGTGGATTTTTATATTTTTTATTTATTTTTAATTATG
>JAAAKQ030024527.1:0-17562 GCA_010016005.3 Zanna intricata
GTTTCTTGAAGGGAAGGCTCTAATAAAAAACTTAGCTCAGAGATCAGTAATGAAAGTTGCTAGCATGTCGAAAAAAGGCTTACATGCGCTCAAAAATATTGAAATTTTAATTTTGTGGGGGGTGTTACACCTCCCGTAAGGGGAAATTTCAACATTTCGGATTTTTCCGGTCGGTTTCAGCGCACCCTCTACAAAAAAAGGTTTCTCAACTTTTTAGCTCCAAGGCTTCCTTGTGCTCGGGGGACAAACTTAAAATATTAATTCGGGTCCAGAGCCCCCTCTTGTTAGTCAGAGGCGGGATCTGACCTCAGGCCCCTAAGTTTATTTTGATCCCCGACAAAAAAGGTCTCTTGTGTTTTTTTGCTCAGACACTTATTTAAAAAGATTAACCCACCCCAAACAGGGGGACCGATCCCCAATTTATTTAATATTTACTGTGAGTTTTGAAGGACACTAAACAAAAAGTTTTCTAATGAATTTTACACTGTAGGATCTCCTTATGCCTTATATTACGAGTAGGCCTGAAAAAAATACAAAAATTTCAAAAAACGCCCCTGTATCAAAAAATTTTTCCCGACCACTTGATCGGTTTAAAAGCCTATAATAAACTTTGGAGTTTTCTTAAGAGGAGGCACCAATAAAAAACATAGGTCGCAGATAAGTAGAGAGAGTTGCTCATATGACGAAAAAAGGCTTGCACACTCGAAGACGATGAAATTTTAATTTTGGGGTTGTCCCCGAGCCCCCACAATTTTCGGCAGTTTTGTATGTAGTTTCTCAAAATCTTCCATTTTGAGAAACTACATACTATATATTTATTTATAGGTATAAAGAAATATCGATTTCGACCTCGGGTGAGTTTCAGGGGAGTGGTAAGAAGGCCGAAAATGTAAAAAAAAAAAAAAAACCGTTTTTTTTAATTTCGGGCCTAATGGGGGCGGGGGCCGAATTTTTTTCTTGAATCTTAAACAGTTCTATGGGCTCTAGAAAAAATTTCCCCGCGACGTTTCGCTAAGATGTCTCCTTCTAGTCACGCTAAAACTTTGGAGGGGGGCATAAAACCCCTCCCATGAGGGAAATTTCAAGAATACAGATTTTTCTGGCTGCTTTCGGCCCACCACCTAAAAAAAACTCTTTTGACATTTTTCACTCAGAGGCCTCCTTATGGGTTAGAATTAATGTCAGTCAGTGAGTGAGCGAGTGACCCATGCAGCTTTATATATATAGGATGCGTCCTAGGGCGGTCTTCGGCCAACCGGACGCTCATGAAGTCGAGTGAATAGATCGGAGTTTTCCCTGTGCTTTGGGGGAAAGCTCAAAACAATTTATTCGGATCACGGCTCCAAAGCCTTAATCGGAGGAAGGATCTGACTATGAGCGACTAGGTTTCCTACGATTCCAAACAAGAAAGGTCTCTTGATTTCTTCACTGCGACGCTTATTTAAAAAGCTGAAACCCTTCTGTGGGTGGCTGTTCTCCAATTTTTATAACATTTCCAAAATTTCAACGGGTACTAAACAAAAAGAATTGCAATAAACATTGAACTCTATGGTTTTCTTATATTATGAGTAGGCTTCATAACACAATTTTCTAAAAAAAAGTCCCTGTATCTCTAATGTACACTACATGCACAGAAAATCAAATATATTCAACCAAAAACTAATCATTAGACAAAGTTTACTTTAATCTAATAGAAACAAAACTTACTTAGAGTATCTGGTGCTGTAGGAGCTAGGTGACCCCATTTTAGTGTACTCTCCAATATATTCAATGGATCAGTAAGATCACTGTATAGTGAAATATCAGTAATCGGTTGACCAGATGTTCCTATCACCAAACGATCTTCTATTTCAAAACAATATGGATTTGTAACACCATTCAACGATTTAAACTTAGAAGCCTGAAAAGATAAAATTAAATGTTCAATACTGTCATATTTTACCATTGATATAAAAAAATATAAAGTAAAATACTCTAGTATTAATGAGACATTATAAAACACTTAAAATTGATTCTTCATCTATATTTTTAAATCATCTGTAACACTCATGGTAAACTAAATCCTAAATATTCAACTTGTTCTTCCTATATATATTATACTAGTTAATCTTTATGGTCCATAGTCTGACATGTCATATAGATTATTATTACTCATTTATATTGTTTTGAAGTTATTTATTAATTATTTATTCCATATAAAATTATCAACTTTTTATCAATAAATATGTTTGATGTGAGCGAATGATTGGTATGTAGCACGATATCAACTTCATCACAATTTTTAACAATACTTACACAGTCACTAATTACGGTAAGATGATTCACGAATAACCAACACGATATCAAACTTCCTCACAATAATTTATTTAACACAACAACAAACAAACATTTACAATGCTTAACAAAATCTACATGAAACAATTTTTAAACTTCACACATACTACATCGGCAGGATAACTTTCAGAATACGTCACACAAAAGAACCAAACCATGAGTCGCTCAACACACATATATATATATACCGTTAGCAGACGTCTAGAAATCAGTAAAAAAATTCTATTTGCTTATATTACAAACATCTTCATTATTTATAAATACAATTAATTCTAAACAATATAAATAATTACTTTAATTACAAAACTAAATTTTATCAACACCAATTGCCAAATAAAAATTCATTCTTTAGTAAAAATAATAATTCAAACAAAATACAACTTTACTGTTTCTAGTAAAATTTCGTACTTTCTAGAAGGTTCGAAATCTGATTACATATAACAAAGACCGAATTATTTAAATACTATTAACATACAAATTAAATAATATAAACAAAATACTATTACTAAATATAGAAATAAAATATTATTAACAAAATACCATTATTAAATATTATTAACATAACAATTTAACAATGTTTATCATTCTAATTATAAATTTATTTTGTAGACTTCAATATAAATGGGGAGTTATAATAATTTCTATAAAAACCTTGTACTACATGTTATACTATTTTAATAAAAGGTAAAGGAATTTTAACAAGCATATAAGGTAAATGATGTATTATATTTTATTCAAATACAAACCTTAGGAAACATGCAGTAATGTAATGGTTGTTGAGGAATGCTGTGATTTGTTGGATCAAATTCACCAGGCATGAGATCAACTGTAATAAATTCCTGTAAAAATTAAGAATGTCAATAAACAAAAACTGTAAACTGTTAGGTAGTTTAGTAATATAGAGAACAATAAGTAAAGATTAAACAAGAATAGAATATGGCCGGCCTCTGTGGTCGAGTGGTAGTGTCTCGGCCTTTCATCCAGAGGTCCCGGGTTCGAATCCCAGTCAGGCATGCCATTTTTCGCACACGCTACAGTTCATTCATCTCATCTCTCTGAAGATGTACCATAACAGTGGTTCCAGAGGTAAAAATAAAAAGAGTATAATAGATTACTCTTCTTTTTTTTCTGTTTAGCCCTACAACCATATAGTAATACCATAAGGCAGAGGATGAATTAGGAGTAATACCTCCAGAGGATGAATTAGGATTACATTATGAATTAGAATGAAGTGCAGTCTTGTACAATCTCAGGTTAACCACTCCTAAGAAGTGTGGTTAATTGAAACCCAACCACTATCCACAATCTAGTATTCAAATCCACTTTTGACTTCAAAATCAGCTGATTTGCAATATCAAATTAACCACTAGACCAGCCCTGTGCGCTGGCAATAGATTACTGCAGACCATATATCTAACAGTTCAACCTTCCAAGGATAAAAATATAGCATTATCTTCTCTTTTTTTTGTCTTGTACAGTTATTTTGTAATGGCAGTTCTTTCTTTTACAATATATAAACAAAAATATTATTAGTATCCCTAAAAATAAGGGTATAGTTCTCTTTACAAATATCAGTAAGTTTGATTTTAAACTATTACCTAATGAAGCCAGTTTCCATTCTGTTTGCAAGTCATATGTCTAAAATTTCATACGTTGCTAAATGTGCAGATTCACCAAAAGTGTGTGTGCATGCACTCTTCTACCCAAGTGTTATCTTGAGTGTGTTGTTAGGTTTTTGATTAAAAACTTTACATAAAAGCAAAATGCCTATATACAAATATCTGTTTGTCAGCTTAAGTGTTAAAATAATTTAAAAAATAGCATACGATTTTTAATATAACACAGGGAAAATTATGGCTTATGTTATAAGAAAAATAAGAACTAAGTTTAAATGTTTAATTTAACATTGAAAGGGAGATTCCATTCAGAAAAAAACATTATAACTTGCCAATGATATTACATTAAAGGAAGGTGAAATTAAATAGTATTTGCAGCAAGAAACAGCAATTGTTTATGTAACAAGTACTCAATTACCACATATGAAATGTAAATATACAAAGAGAATTAATGGAGCCACAAATTAAAATCACTTACAGTAAGAGAATTATGACAACCATGTTATAACAGGAATCACAGATTACTATCAACAATTGTAATGCCTGACAATTGTGATTTGCCTGACATTTTTAAATATTAATTATTTAAATATCAAGAGAAATTTTTAAATATTTCATTTGATGAGTGCAGCCTTTGTTATTTAGAGGTAACACTATTAGCTACAGTTTAGCAAGGTAGATGTTACACAAGAGTAATCGTTTTCTTAACCATTCTTCTTTTTTATTCATTTATAACCTATTTTGTGTACACTGAAAAATCAAGAGTTTACTGAATATTATGTTTACGCAAACTATTTATACATTAACCTCTCATCAGACATTACAAACAAACCAGTTTCCATAGCAACATAGTACATGAGCAAGCTTCAATATTGTCATACATATTCAATCATCATTTCATTCTATATTGCTCAAGTAGTACAAGGTGAAATTGAAGGTAATTGGGGGGCTTCTGCAAAGACACAAGTACATAGCCATTTATTTTTTTTTGTAAGCATAAAGAACACTTGCAGCCAAAATACACTGTCCACTGAGCATAGTTTATGGAAATAAAGTAATGAGTGATAGTTCCGTGAGAATGATTCAGAAATTCAGGGAAGGGTAACTAATGTGCATGACAAGGAAGGAGACAAGAGTGATGACTTGTTGAAAAAACTGAACACATCCTCTTTATGATAATTGCTGACTCATAATTATTGAAGAAGTGAAGATTTTCCACAAATTTCAAGTCCATTCTTATTATAGACAGTCTGGATTTTTTGTAAGTACTGTGCAAAATGGGTTCTGAAACAAGTTACAAATGCTCATTTAAATGAAAAGAATGAGAACAGCATTTACTTTTCTTCAGTGATGCCAGAATAAAAGAAGTGAATTTCTTGATATTGTTGACGAGATACGGATTTGGTTCATCAATATTGAGTTAAAGGAATAGTCCAAACAGTTGATGCAAAAGCGACTTACCAGAAAAATTAAAAAAAATAAAAACACAGCTACCATATTTTGGGGCTGCAAAGAATTTTTTTTTGCAGAATTTATGAAGCCAAGATAAAAATATATCTGCGTATGTTTATTATGAAACTTTAACTAAGCTTACGAAGATGACACAGAATAAATTATGAGGGATGCTAAAAAAAGCTGACCATTGTTTTATATGACCATGCATAGTCTCACACCACTACTAGCATTAAGGATATAATAAACAAGTTTAAGTGGCAGATTTTTTACCACTTCCCCTCACAGCACTGATTTGTCACAACCTGAATTTCATCTGTTCACAAAATTCAACAAATTGGCTGGCTACTTAACACTTCAAAAGCAATGACATCAAAGACGGAGACAACAGCAAATGAATAAGTACTTTGTTGGCACCGTTTCTAGAAAAGGACAAGCTAAAATTACAAAAAGTGCTTATTTTGGTCAGGACTGAAGAGAATTAATAAAAGTGTGCATGTAACTTTTATATAAAGTTTCAGTTTACATATACATTTTTCTAATTTTTTTAATTTTTATTACTCGACTAAGATTAATTTATAAATAGCCTCTATACATTTTTGTATTGCAGAGAAATAGTATCACTGAACTAAATCTAACTTAATTTACCACACAAAATTTTTTCATTTTATTTTATAGTAGAAAACTACTTACAACAAGCTGTTCCAAAAATTCATCAAGTTGTTCAACTGCAGACAATGTACTGCTGGATTCTTCAATAGTCAATGTTTGTATTACCTTATTATTTTTTGCTTCAGGGGTCGATCGAACAGAATTTCCTACATTATAAAAATTAAACATTCTATACAATTTAAATTATTATTAAATTCATGCAATGACATACATTCTTTTAATTATGAGATTGATCATCAAATTAACTTTTTGGCTAGCAAGATTGCACATCATTAAGCTTAGCTAGCAAGATTTATTCCTAAAACATCTTCATTTTACACAAATGCAAAATCTCACTTGTTCGTGGACACCTACCACAGTGATATGAATATCAATAATAAACACAAATAAATAAATTTTAATGTGTATCCCATGTTGCCAAAGTCCTGTGTAGTGTTTTTTCAATAACAAAATTAGTAACAAGATCGGTAAGGCTATGGAGTGTACATTTGCGATTAGACTTATAGAAGAGATCGATTCTAATGGCAGTCTGTCTCCAATGCAGTTTGGTTTCACTAAAGGAAAATCCACAATAGAGGCTCTTCAGTTGGTTGCTAAATAGGCACAAGAAACAAGAGGGAATGTGAAGAATTAGATGAATTCCGGCATTGGTCCTCCTCAATGTAAAAAAATGCCTTTGGTCTGTGCCTTGGAACAAAGTTATGGAAGCTCTGGAAGAGAAAGGTTAGCAGGTACTTGATGAAACAGATTGGGCGATTCTTATCTAACAGATGGATGAAAATTGAAACCTTAGAGGGCAGCTCTTAGGGATTGGCAGCTTTTTGGAGGTGTGCCACAGGGATCTGTGTTGTCCCCTCATTTGGAACATTATTTTTTATGGAATTCTAAGACTGAGCCTGCCTGATAATAATAGAATGATAGCTTACGCTGATGATCTAGCACTTATGATTAGAGGATACAATAAAGAACATGTACAATACCTTGGAAATGCAGCTTTAGTTAGAATAAATGAGTGAATGGTAGCAAAGGGACTGAAAATTGCACCAGATAAGTAAAAAATGATTGTTTTAACTAGTAGACAGAAAATTGGACAGATAACGTTGAAAACTGGCGAGTCTGTAATCAGACATCTGGACACAGTTAGATATTTAGGGATTACCCTGGACAAGGCAGCACGTTACAGCAAACACATGTTTCAGATCTGTGCTAAAACAGAAGTAACTTTGAAAGCGGTCAATAGATTATTTCCCAATATTCCCAGATATAAATATTTCCCAGATCTTACAAAAGTAGAACTATTATGACCTCTATTACATCTATTATGCTGTATGCTGCGCCAGCATACAGCATGTGTTGGGGCAGCACGATTAAATACAAGAAAAATCTTAACAGAATGATTTCCATTCATAGGCAGATGCTTACCAGCATCGCATCTTCATACAGACTGTTTTTTATGACACCTTGTGTGGGATAACGATGTACACACCCATTGAATTTAAAATTAAAGAAAAAATTTTAAAATGGGAGGGTGTTGGGAAGGAGGAGGTTGATCGTATGATGATGAACGAGGGGAAAAGAATATGAAACATTAACATGGCTGTATGGACAAAAAGATTAATTACTGATCTCGAAAAGTGGTTAAACAGAAAACATAGTGAGGAGGAATTTCTCATCGTTCAAATCTTGACTGGACATGAAATGTTTAACAAATATTTAAATAGATTTGGAAAGAGAACAGAACCCTTTTGCAGTTATTGTGACGCCATTGATAATAATGAGGGTACCTTTTTTAACTGTGTTAGATGGTATAGTTCAACTGTGTTAGATGGTGTTAGTTGGATTCTAGCAGCAATTGGAATTCAATCAATTCACTGGCCAGAAACATCATTACTGAAAAAGACCAGGACAGGGTGAGACATTACACACGGTTTCCAGAAGGGTGGACAGCTCCAGCCGAGAAGTCAACATGCTCAGATGTTTATTCTGATCATCGGATCGGAAATCCATAAAACTCTGGATGGGGATGAAGGGGACTGAGGAGGAACAGCTGTTTAGGCTAGGGTGTCTCAAAAAAAAAAATGTTAAAAAACGGGGAGTCAAAGACCTGACAGAAGTTCAGGGCTCTGGAAATTAATTTTTGGCCTGGAGCCCTGTGTGGATGTTAGAGGCAAGGCGCAGGCACAAAAGAAAATCCATGGCCGAGGGGGGGGGGGGAGGCATACCAAACTACCATACCGGACATACAGCCAGTAGATGGGGAGGTTCACCTTTCAAGCATGGAGATGCCCCTGGGCTGAGCTATACTTTATTGGAGGTCTGGCCCAGGCGTGAAAAAAAAAGTAGTAACAAGAGGTAATGATTTCTCAGGAACTGTCAGCATTACCTGAATAAAAGCAACTATTGATCAGTAATTTAACTAACAATCTTTTGTGAGACCAGTATAATCTTAATGAAATTTTCTTTTTAACATTGAGTTGAACATAAAATTGAGAATTAATTTATGCTTAACTCATAGTTTTGTCATGAAATGTTAGTAATATCATTGCTATTATTTGATGATTAATAGTTTTCTACATAGTAATAAAAAAGCAACTGCATGTGATTTTATTTTATTAATCTTTTTCTAACAAAAATAAATAACCGTAGTTGTAGTGAAATTTTTCAGAATTTTCTTTTTAAATTATAAAATGATGTCTTATTAACAATTCTAAAATAATGTCCTACTACCTAATAACAAATCTTTATTTACTCTTGATTTTTTTTCCAAATAAAATCTGTTTCAGTCATACTACTTATTAATAATGGAATGTTATTTTTAAAACAAAGAAAAATTATCTCAGTACTGATGTTTGAGAAAGTAAATGTATATTTATATTCTTAAACTACCCACCAGCAATAACCAATCTTGCAATTTTTGCTTGTCCTTGCTGATCATCTGGATCTCCCAACCATCCTGTAATCCAATCAATCATTAATTGAAGTGAAAATAAATCACCATTCTGACTCATATCCAAACCACTCAGTATGACCAAATACCTAAAATCAATAAAATGATAACACTTATTTTAAAGTATGTCAACCTACTTAATATACTAATTTTAATCCAGATTGAGATTCTGCCAAAACATAGCCATAAATTAAACTTCTCAAAATAGCATAAAAAAAATTGATAGTCAGTATTGCTATTTTTTTTTTTATTTTTAGTTGAAAGAATGATGTCATCAGTGTTCTATAGGGACTAGTCAAATATGAATGACATTAACCCATCAATCACTAGGATAAATCCTTACTTCACATAATTTTCATTTACAAGATACTACCCTTGAGATACTACACTTAGATACTACCCAAGATCTCAAGATACTACACTTGAGATATTCAGGAACAATCACAGTAAGGGCTGTAACTATCTACATTCTTCCTCTAATGCAAAAATAATATAAATATAACTAGTAAAACAAGATAATAAATATTATATTAGTATAACTAATATTACTATAATACACATGTTACATGTGTATTATACGTTGTATAAAATACATTTATAATAATAATTTAACAATAAGAATATGGCATCTATTAAGTTTATCACAAATATAACTACCTATCAGAATCTATACTAGATAGAGTTCTTGTAGGAGCAGGTGCACCAACCCAGCAAACATCTTCAACATGAAATTTCCCCGACTGATCTTCATTCCCCATAACAGCACATATAATACCAGTCACAACTGAATGAATATCTATATTACCCAGTAACATAATACGCTGCAATTCATCTTCAAGAATTAATTTATCAGAATCTGATGTAAAGTGTGATCTTGGGGGCTGCGGCACTAGCTGTAACTAACAAAAGAAAAGAAAAAATCATGATTATAATAATGAACAGAATAAAATAATCTGAATTATATTGATAAACATATATATTTTTTAATACCACTTTGATATGAGTAAGCAATTATTTGATCAATGTCAAATTATTTCATACTGAGATATTATATTTACAACAGAAAATGTGAAGCTAATATAAATTAAGTTTCAGAACTGCAAACTAAACCATAAACTAATCTTAATAGTCATCATAGTTGAACTCTTTGGCAGCCGTTGAAGATGAACGTGCATCTTGTACGATGATTCTCTGTCATACATGTTACTAAGAGCGTGGAGTATGTGGGATGGTTTGTTTCTGACTACATTTCTGATTAAATATAAATTTGGTCAAACCTCCTACAAGGTGGTGTTTAGTATTACAACACCTTAGTACTTTATCCCTAATCTCTCTCCAGATTAGCATCCCAACAAGTCCCCATAACTTTCAAAATTAATTGCTAATCGAGTAGCATACAGACAATGCAGCACAGACTTTGATCTTGCATGAGTCACCCACTGCCCAAATCTGCTTTCTGACATTTCAATCTTGTTTTCCTGATTCTAAGCATATCAGTTATGGAATATAAACATCAATTATGTATATAATTTATAGAACCTACCTCTTCACTAATTTCCTTTAGAATGTTTGGTTTCAATTCTTGATCTTTAAACAAAGTTCCAATGACAGCACATTTCTCACCATTTATATCAGGAAGATCCATTAAACGTGCAATCCTTACATCTGAACCTATAATTTATACATTATAATAAAAAATAAAGATCATAAAATATTTCAAAAAACAACAAAACAAGTAATACCAATGCCAAGTTATAATAAAGATTATGTTAAATAAGAATAATAGCTACAGTTACAAGCAAAGTTCGGTATTAAATACCAGAACCACAAGATATGCTTTAAAATGAAATTAACATATTACAAGTAGTTTCCATATATCATTGGCAATTTTTTTTTTTCAGGTAAAGCCAAAGAAAGAATGTATTGCATTTATGTAAAAGCAGGTCAAAAAGAAACTTCTTTATTTTAATTTACATAAAAAGTATGGTTAGTTCCAGAATTGTTACTATTTTAACTTGTTACAGTTATTACACATAAGATTCTATCAGGAATGTTATGATTCCTGATAGAATCTTATGAACCTGATAGAATGTTTAACACAGCAAGTGCTAAAACAAGCATATAAAAAGAATTACCTTAGTTTCTTTCTTGCAGGATCAAGGGAAACCATGGGAAGATCTTAATCAAAGTGCTATCACAAGAAATAAACAAAAAAAAAAAATTTGTTAAAGAAATAAATACAAAAAATCAAAATCTGTGTAAAACAACAGTTTATAAATTAAAACTATAAGAGTGTTTATTATTTATACAGGTTAAATGAAATGCAAAAATGGGTTTTGTTTCTTTGGTTTTTTTTTAAAAATTAGTATTATTACAATGAAATCTTATCAACATGTTAATAATGATAATCAAGCAAACTTACCCCACTTTTGACGAACACATTTAATAAGATTGTCACGCATCTTATTAAGTCTAGCTGCATATATGTGAGCAAATTGTCGGGTGAAGTCTTTGGACTGATGTCGATACTTAAACGATAAGTTATTATACGAACATTGAACTCTAGAAAACACTTCATCCACTGATATTTTATTGGATGAGTTAGACAAACTTTCCTTTTTATCGCTTACCTTCATGATACCACCTAGCAAAAAATATTCCCCAACTTTATTTCAATATTGTAGTTTTACACAAAAAAATTCACGCAGAAACGTGATTTATATTCTTTTTTTAAAGGTGATGTAATTTGGAGGTTAAGCAAACAATTAATGCTTACTCCAAATTCAACAATTAACAAAAATAACAAATACATCAAAATTAACACTTCTGAAGCCAATTAATGCAAACACACACAATCACCCGCCAATTTAAGAGTTTGACAATCAATGTCGCAAACATACCCAACCATACCCTATCACAAACTCTGAAAGAGCCACAAAAATTAAATGTGTTTAAAAAAGTGAATATGAAAAACTTTGAATGAGAAAATGTAAATAAAAAACCGTTCAAAGTTATATTAAATATGTTATTTTTCAAAACAATTTTTTTTCACATATGATTTACCATTAAAATTATGGCAAGAAGTTTTTTTAAAACTATTCGATACTAAAAAATTATTAAATACGGACTATGACTTCAATTTTTACTTAAGAGATATTACTTCTAATAAAAATGTTATCAGAATCTTCAAACACACATAAATTAATTTACTTTTTTACCATTAATTTTATATTCCTTATCAATATTATCATTCACGATTCTCTGTTAATATATCATATAAATTTTTCCGTGCACTTAAACAAACTGAATAAATTATAATCTGATGTATGTTATAATAATTTAAAGTGTTGTAAAACAAATTACGTAAATTTTAACAAGTTCTGAATTGCTGTACTTTGTTAACTTGTTAGGTTGGCACCAATAATGTTGATGACTGATGTGAGTGTTTTGATGTTGTTGATGTGTAAAAACTTTATTAATTAAAAATATCTTTCTCCTACAACCACTTAAAGTAGTTCAATTGTACAACGTGCAACATAAGTACTGTTTATGAGGCTTTAATGAAGTTTCTCTTAAAAGAAGTGAAGGTAAGAGAAAAAATTATGAATAATTATTTTTAAGAGAATTTTAAATTTATCAATATTCAATTAATTATAAAAGTTTTACTTCGTAATTGTTGTCGTAAAAGTATTTATCGTAATTATTGTGATTGTAACAATAAAATTGATTTGTTGGATTGTTTGTTTTTCCTATGTATTGGCATCTAATTTTATAGTAGAAATTTCAAGTTGATATATTTTCTGTAGTAAATGTTTGATTTTGGAGTTGATAAATCAGATGAGATCTCAAACCTTTGTGGGAATACAGTTACACTATTCTCATTTGTTCCATTTCCACACATTGTAAGGCCATAGTAATTTCTGTTTTACCAATCCCAAATTCATTGAACATTTTATATTTGATAATTTTCTGATTTCACGTATTCACCAAATATTTGAAATCTATCCTGTGGTAATTTATTTGCAATACTTATCCCTAGTGCGGTCATTTGTGTAAACATTTTCTGATTATCATATCTCAAACACTATTACAGTGCCTTTCTGCGTAATAGAAAAGGTCGGAAGGCATACAGTGGTGGTCTATGCACAATCAGTGCACCTGTCATTGGAAGAGAATGTTTTTTTTTTTTTTTAAGTATTTTAGCATATTATTTTTTTAACCTGAGATACTGATTGAGTATATTTAATTTTATAATAAAATACACTGCCTGCCCATATTTGTACAAGCTGTGTAATGTGCAAAAAAAAATATTTACAGAACATCCATCTGATGATGAATTGCCATGTGAACTGAATTGAGTGATTCTGAGACAAAAAAATTCTTCATGATAAAAAAAAGGAGTGGGTTTTATTTTTTCTGGATTATATTTATGTAGTTTGTGTGTCATCTGTTGCACAACATATAATCATAATTTTATCAACTTTTTTCAAACTTTATTATATCATAGATGAATAGGATCAAGAAAACACAAGCTCTAAAACACCTGCTATTTGGACAGCAGGTGACTTGTGCAAGGTCGATGTCTGCACCACAATATCAGTACTGTAGTCATTATCATTAGCAATCAGTTTTACCGCAACCTGTTCAGATGCTTATTTTGAGAAGAAAGATTAAAGTCAGTTAAAGAGAGAGAGTTTTGTGGAGAAAGGAACAAACCTTAATAGTCTTCAGACTCTTGAGTTAGCTGTTGAACATGAACAGGACTGTCAGTGCTCTTTGTAAGGTGATTATCTAACATACAAATGATTAATAACATGGAACGTGTGGTATTCTGTCTCTCTATAGTGATTATATTTCTGTTTAAACATAAATTTAGCCAAGTGTTCTACAAGATGGTCTTACAACGATGTGTAGTATTTAAACAAATTGTGATGAAAAAAAATTAGTATTGCCAACTTTTTTTCCGTAGGTATAAAACTATTGTACCTACTAGACATATGTTTTCTTTTTTTGTAACATTTTCTTCTAAGTTTTTGTCGGTTTTGTTGTTAATAAGAGTCGACATGTTTAAAATTTTATTTGTTTTCTGTTGACATTATTTACATCAATCTTCTTATAATTAAATTCTCTACAATTTATTTTTTTTTAAATTAAGATTTATTGCCAATTTAACGTTATTGTACATCAAACGTAAAAAAAATGTGTTTTTTTGATCCTAATTTTGGCGTTTTACATGGGATATCATAGAAACCAAGAGAGATACAGTTCTGGGACCTATTTTTTTCTAATTTCCAGCTCAAAAACCATAAACAATTGAATTCGCCCCTTAATTGACCTTTCCAGAATTTCAGAAAGCCTTAATTTACCCGGAGGAACCGAAACTCGGGCGAAATCTTCAACTCTGTATAACTCGCTAACGAAGCTTTTACAGACCTATGATTATATGAACTTTTTTCTTATTTTTAGCCTCTAGAATGAGTTGTCAAAGTATTGCCGTATCCTCCTGAATCACTCTGTATTTGTCAAAAAATAGGTCATTTAAGAGCCTAATCATAAATGAAAGAATTTTTCTAATTCTAAGATTAATAATAGCAAATATAATGCTAGCCTAGCAATATTATAAATTTTTAGTATTAGACTAAAATATGTAGAAAAGTATTTTATAAATGCAAACGTAACTACACATTTATGAGTGAGCAGGTAATTTAAAAACCTAAAATGTTTTATGATGATTTAAAACTGCCACGTTTGTTTAATAGCTTAACTATAACTAATATTTAATTTATTGAACATGGTAGCAAACTTATTATTGATCATGATAGAACCTGTTTTAATAAGTAATGATGCTAATGCATTACCTGATAAATTATTTTATAACTAATGATGAATCCATGGATTCAGAGATTTTTATATGCACTGGTAAGATTATATTTATTTATCATGTTATTTTGCTGTATGCATAGATGATTTGTATTATTGATTATTTATTGCAACACACTACACAACATTTAACAAAAATTATATCTTTAGCTGTACATTTTATTCGAATTCAATTGGCTATTAGATAATACAATTTACAAAACAGTAAAAAAGTGTAACGAATTTATTTTATCTTTTACTTAAAGTTAGAAAATTAACAGAAATTTCTCTTATGTAGAATTATAGGACAAGTTAGACTATAACTGTCTCATACCATTTAATCTGTTTCCACATTATTGACTGAACTATATTCACGCATGCTGAGGTGGACAAACAATTTAACTAGAGATTAAAAAACTACTTTTAAAAGTTATAAATTTTTTATTATTTTCAAAATAATATTTTTTTCATTTTGTTAACCATTACAGAAGATGAGTGCAACAGATGATGTCTTAATTGTAAAGGATTCGCTTCCATGCAATTATTTGAAAGTAGAAACTGTTGGTAAAGAAGAAGAGTTTAATATTGGAGAAAATGAGGAAGCAGATGGTTTATCATCAAACATTAAAATGGAAGACGATGTTTTATTTGAGAATGTGAGTTAAACAATATAACATTATCTATTTTTAAAAATATCTTTTTGTAAAAATGGGTGGGACTACTTCCACAAGTCTCTCTGTAGAGGTTTATGATAGAAAAGACCTAAATAGATAAATGCTTCTTTTTTTTTGTCAAATAGGTAAAAGAAATACACTACTCTAAATCATAATACACATAACCAATTTTTCCATAACATAGAGACTTTTATTGAAAACTCATTAATAATGTAAAAAAAAAAAAAAAAAATAAGAAAACTTTTTCCATTTGAAAAGGACAAGAGATTTTAAAAATAAACTGATTTAATTTGAATGTGATTATACACTGCAGTGCCATCATTTTATTTATATTAAATCTAATATCAAAATTTCTGTGCAATTATTTATCCAAATTGTGTGTGTGTATACACACACGATTGGATACATATATATATATATATATATATATATATATGTATATATATAGTATAAATACAAGATTTTATAAAAAAAAAAAATGTGGAATTTTAGTTTTTCTCAAAAAAAACCTTTATTAATTCATCAATATTGATTTTATTTTCTTAAAAGTACTGCCTTTCAGATATAATATATCTGTGCAAGTGCTTTTTACAATCTTTGAAGCAACTCTGGAATGGAATTTTCGCGGAATGGAGCGTTTAGCTCCGTCAGCTATTCTGTCTTTTTCTCTTTAGTGTTGGCAAAAATTCATCCTTTCATGGTTCTTTTCAGTTTGAGGAATAGGAAGAAGTCACAAGGGGCCATGTCTGGTGAATAAAGAGGCTATGGCATCACGAAGTTATTGTTTTTGGCAAATTTTCACTAACAAACAGTGAAGTACGAGCAGGTACATTATCTTGGCGCAATTGCCGTGAATTGTTTCACCAAAAATTTTGACATTTTCTTCGGATTGCTTCACTCAAAAAAAACGAATTTCATTTCAAAACAACTAAAATCTTTTAAATAATTATTCAACATTAAATTAAAGATTGAAGTAAAACAAGTAAGTAAGTAAAAGATTGAAATCTTGAGTAAACAGCATATAAATAACTTCACTAACCATTAAAATCAAACAACACAGTATTCAGAACCTTCACATTCAATCTAACTTGATAAGTTTTTTACAGTCTTGACTCTTCAGGAAGTTCCATTGGAACAATTGGGCCAAAGTTTTGACTTCATACAAATATGTGCCCATGTTTCATCACCAGTTATGATCCATTTGGGCAATTCTGGTCTTTCAGTTCAGCAACTCTTGAGCAATGTTCATTCACAACTGCTTTTGGTCAAAATTCAATAATTTTAGTACAAATTTTGCAGTCGTACAATTTCATATCCAAAACATCCAAAGAAATTGCTTGACCTAAGCAAAATGATGTGCCACCATTGTCTGCAACCTCTGATAATGATTCGGTGATTTTCCATAATCATTTTTTTTTTACTTTTTCAACATCTTTATGGCTCTCTTGGAAACATTTGTAAACGCTGGTTTTATTCATAGAAGAATTGCTGAAAGTAACATTCAACATTTCTGTTGCAGTGCTGCACTTTATTCCATTTTTAAAGCAAAATGTAATGAAAATATTTTGTTATTTTTTCCACAAATTAAAAATAGCAAACATATAACATGTCAACACATGTAACATTATCAACAGCCAGCAATAAACTAAGCATCCAATATGCTAGCAGTGCTAACACACGTTAGTGACAAGTGACCAATGCAACAACAAAATTGTACTTATACAACCTGAGAAATTAAAAAATCCTGTATATTTAACCTTGTATATTATGTTTTTGTGTATATATATATATATATTTTACACACACTGTTAGAAGCATTACAGGTTGAAATGATGTCTGTAGTATGCAGTTCTGTTAGAACTGTCAAGTGTATGAGTGGTTTTCATTTTCAAAAAAGGTGAAATGTTAACTGATGACCAATTTCATTCTGGGATAAAAATTTTTATACGGATTTGAATACTAGATCGTGGATACCGGTGTTCTTTGGTGGTTGGGTTTCAATTAATCA
>JAAAKQ030024538.1:5246-16122 GCA_010016005.3 Zanna intricata
ATATAATTTCAATATATAGATATTGAAATTAAACGTTCCCCTTTTGTACGAAACTGATATTTTAAAACATACTAAATTATCATTCTTTCAATAATTGAGAAAGTGTAGATTGTATGTAAAAATGAACATAATCATTATAATAAAAAATAAATGTGAAAGTGCTTTCGTCTTTACGCTGTCAACAGGTCGACAAAAAAAAAACGTTTTATTCTGTCTTCCTCAAATTATGGAAATTGGATTTTATTTATAATAACTTGACGAAGAGATACAAAACCTTTAGATATTGATAACAGTAAAGAATTGTTTTATTTTTCTGATGATATGTAATAACGAAAGCGCTTAGCGTTGTATTTTTTTTTTATATGAACTTTGTTCTATATTATTTTTAAACGAATAGTTTTATATAATATTTATGTTATTTTGAGTTTTCATCCATGTTTAACATAACAGTAGGGTGACTGCTTAAATTTAATAGTTATATAAAAAATTTCTGCTGAGTTGAAATTATGTAATGAGTTATTTTCTCAGTGTTTTTTTTTAATGGCTTAACTTAGATTAATTCAATCTGTTTTCCTTTAAACAGCCGTAGTCAAATGTACTTTTTCTGAAAGTATTGTTATTTCTTAGACATTCAGTTATTCTATTTATTAGACTGCAGATCTTCTAAGTGAACATATTCATTCATTTTTATTCCTATAATTGTAGCGTCGAATAACACTTATATTTCCCCAGAAAATTATTTGGAAATCGGGTTTTATTTAATAATAATTAGAATAAAATGAACCAAACCTTTAAATATTTAATAATATTAAAGAACTTTTCTGTAGTAGTATATTCATTTCGATGTAGAAGGCAATGGGAAACCGTTTCACTACTCAATTTGCTTGTTATGGTAATGTTTCATGGGAATGTTTATGTCATACTCCATAGAACATCTTGCACCACTTTAGTTAGGCATTTGAAATGTGTATATAAAGTAGCTTACATATTTGCGACTGGGAACATTTGTTTTGTTTAATACTGGTGTTTAGTGTTTGTTATACGAGAGAAAAACTGTTGCCCATAAAATATATATATATATATATATATATATTGATTTATGAGTTCTTAACAGGAATTTTTTTTGCTTTTATGAAAAACTAGTTTTATTCACTAGAATATCTTCAAAATATTAAAAATATTTTTAAAAAAACCAGCTTAAAAAATTCTGCTTTTGATAATGTTAATTACCAGAAAAATGTAATTTTCGATTTCTTGAAGTTTAATTTTTTACTGCGTTTTATTTTTTTATTCCTTTTATTTTTAATAATGAAAAAAAATTCTTAATCAAGGATTATAAAATTATATTTTGTTAAATTAGATAATTTTTTTAATATTTTCTTTTATTACCAGGTTGGATTTTACTTAAAAATGTATTATTATTATGGTTATTATTATTGAATGGATATATAATTTTAAATAACATTTAAATGTAGTTTTGTTTTGTGTTATTTGAATTCTAAAAAAATATTATAATTAAAGTTATGTAGTGTATAATACACGTGAATCTTTTGCTTGTCCGAATAATTTTGTTAACATGAATACAACGTCAGAAAGCGACAGCAGCTGGCAGATGCCTTGCTACTTAGAACTAACAAAAGCCTTCTCATTGGGTTGTTAAAGAGTTGGTTAAAGTAAGGTAGGGGAAATAGACAGGCACTTTTGTCAGTCACTTGAATGCTTTTACTCTCTCTCATTCACTCACTCACTCTTTCTCTCTCTCTCTCTTTCTTTCAAACCCACCACCTACTCTTCCTTTATAGTTATATATAGTATAGTCAGTTTTCTTCTAAAATTGCGTGTAAGACAAAGTGACTGGTAACAAAAAATGTTTTACTGCCAAGTTTATGTTCAATTTAAATATTAATGTGAATTGTAGTAAAATAAAATATTTTAATATTGTATTCTCTACAAGTAGTTTTTGTTTATTATCGATATGTGAATGTTTCGATGTATTTTTTTATTATTCATCGCGAAATACTTTTTTCTTTTTATATCCATTGTGTGTATATATTAGTATAGATTTTACTTTGTGGTTCCTTTCTTTTTACTCTCTCTTTCTCTCTCTCTCTCTCTCTCTATATATATATATATATATATATTTGTACGGGTGTATTTTTTGTGTCTTTTACAAGATTCCGCCATCAATTTATTCAGCTCATCTTTAATAAAAAAAAAAAGTCGAAGAATTTTATTAAGTTATTTGTAGTTTTCAGAATTAATTATTTTGAAATAATAATAATAACAAGCATAACGTACGGAGGCTGGAACAATGAGACTATATCTTTAGTTGTAGTCACATTATTTTTCTTTTTTTTCTCATCCTATGTCGGTCTATTTATACTCTACACTAGAATAAAATAATGTTAATTTGTTATTAGCAACTTTAATTTGCTACATACAGTGACGTAAGGCAATACAAAAGCACCTTGTTTGACAAGTTATATTTACCACATGCTTATTGTATAAATAACATTCTCTCTCCACCAATAATAAATAAAACATGCGTACAATATGTTAAAGAATTAAATGTAGATGTGGTGTTTTATTTCTGAGTGTAATCTGGTATAAGTAATTGCAAGTTGAGTTTTTTTTTTTAATTTAAGTAAAACTATTTTTGATATTTCTTTTTTGAATCTACCTTTCATACTAATAGTTCTTAAATTTAAGTACGCCTATAATACCTTCTTGCATGTAAAAGGCAGAAAACAATTAACTAAAAAGATTATTTTTCGGTGATGTATTCTCCTCACGTTCAGATTCCAAGAAAAAAAAAGTTTCTTAATGTTTAATCTACTTTATTTACTAATAATATCGTTAAAAAACTTTTATACAAATAAATCGGAAATTTAAAGTCTTTTTATACTAGCCTTTAGTGAGATAGAAAACTTTTAAGAAGGCCAAAAGTTAAAAAATAAGTTTTTTAAGTAGTCTGCTGTAGTTGAAAACATGTAGAAGTAATAGAGTTGTAAAAAAGTTTTATTTAACAAGTTTAACATTATTATTACATTTTGTAATTAACATTTTTTTTTTTAATTGTAAAATTGATTTATTTTTACTGATACGTTATCATTTTTAATTTCCTTTGATTATTTATTTATGTTGGTATTTATTATTTTTTATCCATTCTTTATTTCCTGTTATTTTATCAGTATAAGTTACTCTGTATAATTTTATATTTTAATTTAATTTTCTTTTTAGCAAATTATTATTTATAATTTTTTCATAATTATATCTTTTTGTTTTATATTTTTAAGCTGATCACGTTGGCGTACGTTAGTTTTCGTTGTATTCTGACTATGGTCATGTCATTTATTTTCCGTTAATTTTTTTATCTTAATCTTTTTTTTTATTTTAGAGAATGAATCTGACGTAATAAACTGTTTAAAAAAAGTTTTTATACATGTTATAATAATTTTTTTTTATTAAAAATATTTTAGTAACTTTTAAAATTATATTTTAACAATTCGTTTTCTATTTAATTAGGTACAACAGTCTCTTTAACTGAAACATCTGCAGATAGATGAATGTGTGTTTATTCTAGACAGATGTAAAACATAATAATATAAAAATTGTTTTAAGATTAATAATATATGTAACAATTTTTAGTACTACTAAATATAGATATAACTGCTTCATACTTTAATGTACGTGTAAATCGGATAGGTGGAAGATGTCGGGAATTTCGTTACCATTAACTGTCGGAAGACAAAGTTTACCTCTTTCCTCCATTATTTAATATTATACAGTTATTCTATATTAACTTAATATGAATATCACGTGCATAATTTATAACACAATATTATTGTATAATGTTTAACTTACGTATTTTAATTTTGTCTGTGAAATTTCAAACAACTGTTTCCTTTTTTTTATGTTCATTGTTTAATTTACAGTTGGTTCCAATTTACCGGAACCATAAGTAAACTTGAATACAAAAAAAAGAAATCCAGTTCCTTGAAATCTCTCAAGGAACTGTATATAAATACATATATATATATATATATATATATATATACATATCTTATATAGTAAACATAAATATATATTAAACAAAGTTTAGTAAATACAAAGATGAGTCCAAGGACTGTTGATTAAGTTCAGAACGTAAAAAACAAAGAAAATTCCAAAAAATATTCATATCAATCACACAAAGAATAACATGAAACAATTAAACAGTGAAACAAATCAAAGAACCAACAAAAAAAACGTGGCGAAACGAAATGAAGAATTTTTGATGATAGGCAACACTGTAGGGTAGCCGATTCACCTCAAATCTCGGAAAACTTTAAGATTGATTATATACAGTCGCTTTTGGCACCTTATGTCCTCGCTGTTATCTGGGGAGGTTAACCGCGAGCCAGTACACATGTTTTTTCAGTCTCCTTTTGCGTCTTTTACTGAATCGTAGTGTCTTCCCTCGAACGGTTGTCAATCCCAGATAATCGCGTATTTCAGTTTTTCGCAAACTACGTCGCTTCTGTTATATTTCTCAATAGTTTGTTCTGGAATTGCTGTGTGACTTCGTTGTTACTCCCGCTTGTCATATCCCACAATTAGATTCCGTAGGTCCAAATCAGTTTCGTGACGAAGTATAAAAATTAGTAATGAAAGTTGCAATCCCCTACCTAACAACCATCTCCCTGAACTTAATGGTAAGTTGCGGTCTTTTCTCCCTCTAAGTAATATTGGAGGATTCCAAGTTAGAATCCTCCAAATAAGACGGCGATCCTGATGCAATCTTAGGTATCGCTCGTTTTTAGCATGCGGGATGTAAACGCCATTAAGTTGAACACGCGGACAGTCGCCCCTCCTCATTGCAAACTTAACATCGTAGAATTAGCCGGATTAATCTTCATCTTCAATTTAGCTAGCCATTCGTTAATTAGACCCAATACAGTTTAGCAGAAGCTACTATAGGATCAAGATCAATTTTTTTTTTGGAAAATTTTTTTAATTAGAAAGGAAATTCTACATTTTTAATGCTATTTTTCTTTTCCTGTAGTAAGCTGCAGATTTTTGTATAAAATAATGTGATTTCGGTAATTCAAAGAAGATTTTTATTTAAATAAAGTCGATAAGGTGTCTGTAAAAGCGTAATTTGTTTGGATTTTTTAATACTTCCCGATAAGATAAAGGGTTAACATTTTTAAGAACATTCTATTATAGTTATATCCAAATATTATAAATCCAAGAGTGATAATCTTTAATACTTAAATCATTCGAGTGATAAAAAATCTTTCACTCCAAACTATCGGTAAGTATAGAAGAATGTATAACTAGAATTTGACATACTAATAGATTTTTTTATACAAAAAGGAGTATATTGATAACATTCTATATTTATATCTTTATGAGATGAAAAACTCTTATGATTTCTAAATTCATTGGGTTCTTACTGCATAGAATACGTTCATAATTCATACATTGTGAAGAAGGGCTAGGATGAGATAGTCTTGAATCTTGTCCAGGTTTTGTTTTGATCACCAAGAAAAATTATTCCTCTATACAAAATTATTTCTGCCCCTATCATAGAAAAAAGTTCACTGATCTCCCCAGGGATTTTGGGTTTGATAGATTCCCATTCCCTGGAGGGAGCCAGTGATAATCTTCCGGTAGGATTTTCTCTCTCATTTAGGGTCCTTTTTGAGTAAATTGTCCCTTTATCACCAGTTTTACTCAAGCTTATCTTTCTTGGTTCAGTGGGATGCTTTTGCATATATACCTATCCTTGGACTTTTGTTTCTTTTTCAATGGATGTACAATAAGGATAAAATTAGACTAGTGTTTACCAGGTAAAACTGGGCTGTTTTCTATGTAAAACAATCCAATACAAATGGGGTTATAAACAATAAATAGAATGACAATAGATAGTTTCACTGAAATAGATGAAAGACATAATTCAGTTGAAATTAAACCCGGAATATCCTGTAATCAAATATTTGTTTTAAATTGCGCGGTCTTTACATTTGTATGAAGCTGAAATTCTGTGTCAAGCATTTTGCCACTCAATTTGTTTTTTTTTTTTTGTTTTTTTTTTACTTAAAATTCAAGTTTAGATGACATTCGAATGCGATTCATTTATTTTAAAAAATATATTTTTATTTTCCTCATGATTTTCAAGAATTTTTTTAATTTAATGATACGGATTTATTTTGAAGAAAATGGTAAGTCATCGTTATAAACGTCGTTTGAATCAAGCATTTATCTCGCCGTAACACTTAAAAATTTCGATTTTCTGACTGTGGTTTTTTTCCTTGTAGTTCACGTAGGAGTACAGTTTATTTTTTCAAATCCTCTTCGAATAATATACCATATCTTTTCCTCCGCCAAAACTAATTAAAGATGTTTGATGAATTGAAATTGATTTTTGAAGTTAATATTTTCTGTTGTGAATAATTCATCCTACCTTAAAAGAATTTTTTTTTCCAAATGGAAGAAGTATCTCTTTTCCAAATCATCTTAATTGTTTTTAAGTTCTTTTAATTTTTTTTTCAAACGATTTAAATTTTAAACCTCTTATAATTATTTATTTTTGTACTCTCAGGATTTTAAATCGTTATAAACAATTTTATTTTATGATATTTTTTATTACTTACGATATTGTGGTAATATTTTAGATTTTATTTATTTTAAGCTTTGGTTTTTCGTACTGATCTTATCTTCTGTACTTCTTTTAGTTTATCAAGGTAACAATCATACCAATCTTGTTATAAATTTCTCTTGACTAAATTCCTTTTTTTTCTTCTCTTAAGTAGTTATGAAAACGTTTCTTTTTTATAACTTATAATTAGTTTTAAAAAGATTTTAATTTTAGTTCTAATTTTTAAAATTTTATAAAACCAATTTTCTAGATTCGTTATTCTTTATCAGATAGGAAATTTTATAAGTTTGCTGTACTCTAAGATTTTTTTTTTTTTTTTTATTTATAGATAATAATATTTATTATTAGTATAAATTTCAAATAAAGAAGTATATCAATTACCTTACTTATTTTTTTCTGAACGTATTTATATAAACTTCTAAGCAGCCTCTAAATAAGAAATTTTACTTTATGGTTATTATATTTCTTATTTTCGCTGTTCCCTTTTTTTTGTGGTTTTTTTTTTTTTAGTTAAAAAGAGTATTAAAGTTTGAAAATAAAATAACATTTGTTTTACCGGACATTCCAATGTTCGTCAGTTTTTTAATTCTTTTTTTTATTCTAACATTTTCTCTCTACCCCTCCTATTTCTTTTCTGTTATTTATTTATTTTTATTTTTTATTTGTGTTTAACTCTATGACAAACACGCAGGTAAAATATTTTCTTTGTGTATATATATATATGTAGCATCTTCTTCTGGATATTGTACACGACAAGGCGACCTTGCTATAGCCATCTTCTTCTTCTTCTTCTTCTTTTTCTTGTTCTTTCCTCCACATCTCCTCCTTTTAAGCCTCAATTATTGTTGTCTGCTCTAGTCATTCTTCTGTTATAGCCCCTACCCATCTCCATTAGTATTATTATTGAAGACAATAACCTCTTAGTTTTGTTTCTATGTTGAATTAGAAGTAAGGCATGTCCGGTAACAATTTTTACATTAATTATATATGTATACATGTTGTTAAAACTCAGGTATCATTTCCTCCTTTTTTATTTATAAAAATTTTCACTTTTTTCTTACTTTTTGTAAATTTTCTCTCTTTCTTTTACTCTATAAATTTTCTTTTTTTTGTTACTCAGTTTGTCTAATGCTCTATTGTAAATCAGTATTGTCCCATCCTTCAAAGACTCAACATGTGTTTATTACGAGTATATATTTAATACAATAATGTTATATATATAAATTATAAGTTCAAAGATTACAATAAAAATAATCTATATTTTAAACGAAATAAAAACTTTTATTTATTTGAATGAACCAGCGAATAATAAAATATTTACAATAACTAAATCTAACCGAGGTATTGAACTATGGTGGCATATTATTCGACTCATGTTACACACGTGGCTTCTTTTTTTTGTTTTTATAAAGCCATTCATTTTGTTTAACGAGGTATTAGTTGTATTCTATCAAATTTTTTATGTAAATATATTTGAATTAATACAGTAAGATCATTTTTATTTTATTCTATTTTTTTTTTTTTAAAGTACTGTTTACAAGGAAAAAATTTTCCTTTCCTAAATTTTTTTTTCAGAATGTATGCATGAGTTATTTATTTACTATTTTTCAACAATTATCAGTTTATAATATCTTTATCAAAAATGATTAAATTTTAAACGTAAACGGGTAGAAAACCGAATGATGGCGTTAGTAGAAAACAATTAAAATTGCTGCATATAATTATTTTCTTTCATTAACGAATTAATTTCGTGGAAATAAAGAACTACATTTTCATTACTTTTTATTATTTTTATTATATATATATATATATATATATGTATATATTTATAAAAGTATATAAGTATATTTATAAAAGTTTGTGGCACACTTACTTAAAATGAATTGATTATGTGAGATAAGTTTAAAATATAATTTAATAAAATATATCTTTGGTATGGAAAACACGTGTATTTTATTCTCATAAATTAAATATTGAAACACGGCCTTTAATATTTCTCCTTATAAAGCAATTAAATGACAGGGTTTTGCTTTATTTTTATTACTATGTTTTTATTTCTTTTTAAGTTCAGAAATTATAAAGTTTATTTTTCACAAAGAATTCACCGAATTATAAAAATTTTAATATATTATGTTCATTTGATTTAAATCTAGATAATTTTGTATGGATATAAATATAAGCACAAATTTGGAATGAAAGAGAAAAATTAGAAGTTATGTTTTAATATACAATTATAATAAAATAAAAAAAATTTATAGCTGTAGCGAAACAATTTTATTTTCATGTAAATAAAAGATACAACGGAAATATTAAATGAGCAGGTTGAATATAGAAAAGGAGATTTGTTATATGCTGCTGCGCTTTATACTGAAATAAACTTTTATTTATAGAACGTGATAATAACGTTTTATAAAAATTATGTTTTTGAAGTTTTTTAATACAATCTTCCGACGTGGAACATTATAGTTTAAAAGGTATATTATAACATATTCAAATAAGTTGCAACAACTTACAGCTTTAACATTTTAAATATTTCAGAATATAATTCTCAAAAATATTGTATTTTTATACTACCGTATGTATACCCGTATAAACCTATCTTACGTATCTATGTTACGTATATGCGGAGAATTTTCTGGAATAATACAAAAAATAATTATTATTTTGATTGTAAATGACTTCACGATTGGGTAGTATCATTTTGAAAATAAAGTAAAGGAAATGAGGTCCCTAGTAGGACTTAATAGTTTTTAGTAGAAAAAAAGAAGAAAGAAAAACCGAAGAAAGAAATAGCGATTAATCTTAGAACTTTAATAGTTATATAAATTTATTTATTATTATTTATTTATTTATTGTAGTTTCATTGTAGAAGCTGAATGTAAATAAATAAAGGAATTTAATAAAAAAAAAAATTATAAATTACTCATTGTTTAAACTTATTTTTCATATGATTAGTATTACACAATCTAAGTTCTAGTTCATCAACAAAATCAACCATTCAATTCTTTATCAATAAATATTTTTTCATATTAAATATAGAAAAAATATCCAAATATACAAACTTTTTTTGTAGAATAAAATTAAAAAAATTACTACATATTCTTTGCTTCAAAAACAAAATTTGAGCGGAATTATAAAATTGTTATTATAAAGTTTCAGATTTCATTACTAATTTCTTTCAAATAATAAAACACTTAATTTTTAGAAAATGAAAGCGTATTTTTAAAAAATTAAATTAGAGCGTAATTTTTTGAAAGATTTAAATTTCAGAGAAATTGATGTACTAGTTGTGGAGATTTTCGCGCCAAAAAATGTTATGCATAAGCATATATATATATATATGCAAACCCGATTCTAAGCAAATGACAGTAGTATTGTATTTTCTATGGAAAGTTGGTAAAAAATAAAATAAATTATTATATTGCATAAATTTTATTGTAAAAGTCATCTTACGGCATTTTCATTTTTCTTATAACATTAAAATTTTTATTTTTAGTCATATATAATTAAAAAGATGTCTTTATCTTTTCTTGTTCATCATTTAAAACCTTACTGAATGATAATTATAATAATTAATACAAGTATTTTTTTGATTTTTTTCTAAGTGCGCTTTTTTTCCGTTTTTTGTGTTTATACCTTAACAGTTACAACACACGTTGTTCTTACATCGTTTCAGTTTCCCTTTTATAATATCCCTAAGGAACCCCTCAAGGCATGAATTGGTAATAGGTCTCAGTATTTTTTTTTGTCCCTTTTCCTTTTTTTTTTTTTTCCTCCACCTACTTCTTCCTTTCTCTCATATAAATTCAACGATAAGGTTTTTTTTTCTCATCTTTTTTAATGGTATCACCTGAATAAATTAATCGAAAAATATGATTCTACCGTCGCTGTACCGGAACTAATATCAAACTGAACAGCTGTTCAGGTTCTTCACCTCATCAGTTTTTCATACAACCTTTATACTACTTTATCCCCTTTTATTGTTCACAAATTTCTTTCTTTTCTTCTATTTTTACTTCCCTCTTCTTTTACTCTCTATCTTTCTTTTATATTTGTTCCATTTTATATATATATAAAATGGAATACTTCTTCATTTTATAAAGATCATTCATTCTTTTTTTCTATCAGTCAACAGCTGTTCTATAAATATAGAAACGTTTTCTTCCTTAAATTGTTAACGTTTTGTAAGGTTATACAAAGATAAGTAAGTATATTTATATATATATATATATA
>JAAAKQ030024538.1:16222-37110 GCA_010016005.3 Zanna intricata
GTTTTCTTCCTTAAATTGTTAACGTTTTGTAAGGTTATACAAAGATAAGTAAGTATATTTATATATATATATATATAATTAAGAAAAAAATCGTGCAGATTTTAATATTACGAGTTTTTTTTTACAGTTTGTTTAATTAGGAAACTGAAAATTATTGGTTTATAAAAAAAAACTTTACTCATGTTATTTAATTATTTACGCTTGTTATTTTTAATGTAGTTGTAATAAATTGTTAGATCAACGTTTTTATATTTAATAAAAGAGAAGATTTATTATTTTTCTGAGGTATTAAAAAATTTTTTTTTTTTTTCATTTAAATGTTCATTGGTTAACAATAAATTTAATAATCTATAATAGGAGATAAATTAAAGAATAAACACGAAAAATTATACTAAATAAACCTTAATTGGTATGGATTTCAGTATATTTTTTTTTTTTATTACCGTGTTTTATTTTAAATTGGATTTATTTTCTAAAATTCTATTTGTAATTAAACGTTTTAGTTTTATTTCTACGTAATATCTTGTTTAATTTTAATAAAAATAAAAAAAAATAGCTGGTTTTTTAAGTATTGAAGGAACTCTTAATAAAAATTTTATTTAACTACTAGAAAACATATAGTTTATTGAATGCAGAGATATATATTATTTTTTATCTCATCTTTTCTAATTAATCTTTTTGAAGTATAATTAGAAATCCAGTGGAATTTAGGAATAATTTATTTTATAACGAAAGCAAAACCAAAAAATCATAATATTATGAATGTTATCTTATAAATTTTCATTTTAAAAAAATCTAATGTTATTTGAAAGAATCCTATACTAGAGGAACTTCTCATCTGTGAAAAAAAGAATCCGTAAATAGTATGTGGAATTCATTATAAATCTGGATCATACGAAAAAATAGTAAATCCATAGGGTCAAATAAACTCTTTTTTGAAAGTCGATTATAATTAATATATACAGATTTTATATTTCTGAAAATGTTAACCGAATAATTTCTAGTCTTAAAAATAGAACAGGATAAGTTTACCAGTCAGTTATCTATTAAACCTTATAACTGGTCATCCTACTCCCGAGTTGTACCAACCTTGATTGCGCATTTTTTTAAATTAATATTTAATTTTAATAGTCCATCGTTTGTAAAATATATTTATTTATTAAAAAATAAAAATAAAAAAAAAAGTAAAACTTTACATTTTTTACAGATTATTTTTAAAATGTTACATATTTTCGTAACTTATAAATATTACTGTACTTTGTTAATTTTTTTTTGTAATGATTTTTTTAAAAATAGCTATACAATTGGTTATTTGTGTGTTCGGCTTGTTTATCATATTTGTATGTGTTTTTTTTTTTTTACGAGCAAAAGATGTTTTTAACTGATTGAATGGAGCAAGCTTTCTTTTTTAAATTTTTTTAAACGAAATATTTTTGGCAACTGTTCTTTTACTTTACGTTTGTACTAATTATATACCATCATACACTAAATTTAAATACAGATGTCAGCTTAAAATATGTTAGTTGATATTTTAATCCCTTAAAGCACCATTGTTAATTTTTTTTAAATATAATAAATTACTGTCCGTACTGAAATTAATTATAATAACATTTTCTTTAATTTTATAAAATATTTTTTAACAGATATGACTGTATTCATATTATTTGGTAAGTTGATTTTTCATTTAATTATAAATAGCTTTTCCTTTTAGTTATAATATAATATCATCATTCTAATTAATCTAAAAGTATCTTATTACATAAAATATATTTTAAATAAGAATGTGTAAAGTATTACGTTTACATCTCATTAAAATATAAATTATGATAATAAAATCTTAAGAATTACGAAATAAAAATATTAGAAAATCATTACGATGTAATTTTATACAATTACACTCCATCACAACTAAAATATAATCAACGGTGAATGAATTAAATCTGTTTGCCTCTCCATCTGTTTAAAACCTCTCTACCAAATTATAATTCCTACCTTCTCTATTATTCACAATTAATGTGTAATTTACTCCTACCTATATATTTCTATTAATTATCAGTTTTAAGTCCTGTTTATAATTTTTTTTTTTTTTTAATTCTGTTATTTGTTTTTATACATATCCTAGAAAACATTAAAAAATATATCAAACGTTTTTGGTTCCTTTTCTCCTTAAAAAAAAAAAAAAATAATGTTTTTATTCTACGCCGCTAATATTCGTAACTTCCTGACTAATTTATCGATCATTTTGAGGAGTACAAATGATGCGTTATTAGTTAAATATTGACGTAAACGTAGTCAGGCGGTCAGTCGGTTGAAGTAAGATATTATTAGAAAAACTAACCAATCATCTTAATTAATACTAATTGGCTTTTCATCTTGAAAATTGAATATAGTTGTATTGTAATACTTATTATTTATATATACTGTTCAGGTATATTTTGTGTTTAAATTGGTTGTATTATATTATATAAAAGAATGTTATTTATTAAGCTTCAATAAAGTTTTTTTATATGGATTATCCTAATTAATATTTTATTCTTACATATTTTTATATAACTCTTTTTTTTTTATCAAGCAAAAAAAAATTCTTGATAGAATGGAGGAGAGTAAGTTTCCGAAGCATGTGGAGTTGGAACAGCAGAAATGCCTATACAAGGGCCGCCTTTTAAGGTTTTAGAAAAAGAATGAAAGAAAAAAAATTTTTTTGGTACAAATCGTTTTAATGTTTTTCAAAATATTCGCCTTTATGATTTGTACACTTCTGCATGCGTTCGAACCTGTTCTCGAAACATTTATTAACACTCTGTAGTGGGTACCACGTAAACATGATTTTTGAAAGAATTCAACAGCTTCTTGAGGTGATTAAAATCGTTGTCCACGCATTTTTGTTTGACATTCGGGAACAAAACGAAGTCGTTAGATGATAAATCATTTAAATACGGGCAATGAGTTATTGATTCAATGTTTTTCTCTGTCAAATAGTCAACTGCTTGACGTGCTGTGTGAGAGTTGGCTTATCATGATAAATAATGATGATACGACGTTTTCGATTTTTTTTCTGATTTCATTGATGATTTCTGGCAAAGAAATTGTTGTATAACCATTCAGCATTTAGTATTCTTTGATTCTCTAAAACAATGGTCGCTACATGTCCAGTATAACCGAAGAAACTAGCGATTTTTTTCGTACAAGTGTTTCGCAAATGTTAATTTGTTTATTTACAATTAAAAAGTAGGTTTTAAAGGCTTTGTGTTTACTAACTAAGTCATGTTTTTTTATACGGGTGTTCTGTTATTTCTAAAAAAATATTAATTATTTTCAATTCAGTAAATGAAGAAAGTTAAAAGTGAACACAAAATTATCAGACTCCCCATAAGTTTTGCGATCTAGTTGTATTTAACAGTTTCAGTCTTATCTTAGTTGTTTATGAATCGATTTGAACAAATGAGGTGTCGTTTTGTTTATAATAAAAGGATTAAAATGTTTTCTAATACATAATTCAGTGAAACAATATTTACAAGCTAATGATTAAAAAATTTAAATAGTCACTATTGTGACATTTTTAAAGGTAAATATTTTTAAACTTATTAATTTTGTAAAAGAAAATACTTAAGTTAAAAAAGAAAACATTCCCTAAATTTTAAATTCGGTCTCTCAAGTTAAGTTTAATCTTAAGTTGCCCTTAAGTATGGTCAACACCTCTTTAGTCTTTTTCTAAGCTTACATCAGGATTCGTTGTTTTTTTCGTAAAATATCACTTACAAACCTGTAATGTAATCTTTAAGAGAAAGTATTTATAAATTTATTTGTAAAATCCATTTATTTATTATGTTTTTAACATTGAAAATTGTATATCAAAATCGGTTTGTTTATCCTTCTCCAGCCATTTACACAGTTTTTAGAAGAGTACAGCCAGTCATGAAACTTTGTAGATTGCATTGCAGTTTAATTACTATTTTGGTCGAGATAGTCCGAAATGAGCTGATTTAGTTTAGAATTTTTCGCGTTTCACCAAAAGAATTTACCTATAAAGATTTCTATAAATTATTTTACATATTTAATATAGATTAACCTATAACATTCATATGATAGATGATTTCATGAAATAAATAAATAATTTTAAATTCTACTAATAAACATACTTGCTTCATCCAAAAATTCCTATATATAATCATGTGTATTTTTTAGAAAACATAAAACAACCATTAAAGTTGATTCTATATGTTTAGCAGTGATTTCTAAACCGTTTCCATGCCAATATATCCTATTTTATAGTAATATTTCTACCCTCACTAAAAAATGTATGTATTTATTTATTTGTATTGTAACATCAGGCTTACGGCTTCTTACAGTTACTAGATGAATGATAAATGAATGTAACATGTAAAATTCCATGCCAAACCGGGAATCGAACTCGGGACGCTACCACTTCGCCAGAGAGATCAGTTAAAAATAAGACATTAAATTATTAAATCAACTATTAACGCTATTTTCTTCATAATTTCCAAGAATATCGAAGTAAATATTTAACTTATGAATTACGTAGTTATTAATCCTTTACATACATTTACATTTTAATATATGTATTTTGTGTTTCATGATCGAATTTTTTTCCATCTGAAAAACGGTTTTTTTTATAAAACTATTTGATGATAAACGTAACTTTTATTTTTTGGTTAATGTTTGATCATAAAACAACATGTTATTTAACTTCTAAATTTTAAAGAGTTCTTGTGCAACTTTGCTGCACTTAACTTTTTGTGATTCATTGAGTCTTCTAACATTTTTTCCTAGGGTGTAGTAGCGCTGGTATAAAGCTACAAATCGAAGTTGTAAAGTTATATTATTGCTTTTAAAAAAAGTTTAACTAAATCAATTTCTCATTTGATTTTATTTATTTAATATACATTCTTTGAACGACATACAGGAATTCTAACACTATTCGTTTATTAAATATATAATTAGGTTAGTTTATCGTTTAACAGAAGTTTAGCATAAGACACAACTTAAAATAGTAAATAAAAAAAAAGTATTATAAAATGATATCTTAATTATAAATGTTATATATTAAAAAAATTGAATTAAAAACTTATTTCCAGTTCATTTTGGCATTCTACTGGACGATCCGGCTTTTTTTTTATTTTGCTCGGAAAGACCAATAGATATATCATCAAGCGTCATCAGACCTCAAACTTGAATCTCCTCTGAGAAATCCTCATCTATTCCTAACTGAGAAATTTCCGACGTTATTACTTACAGGAAAATCACTTTCAAAGTTTGTCGATGCTTGATGGCAAATCGGCGGGCCATTCCGAGCAGAATAAAAAAAATTTCAGCCCGATCCGTCCAGTAAAACGTCTTGACGGGTGGAAATAGCTTTTGAACACGCATTTAATTGTGGTATAAAAGGTAGAAAATAAGGTGGTTCGTGGTAAGACGTATTTTAAATGGAATAGCCGATTATTTTAAAATATATAAGATTATTTTGTTAAAATAACGCTGCGGAACAGCAAAGACTCCCTCTAGTAAATTATTTTATGATATATACAGAACTGCTTATTTATATTTATATTATATGACAAAATCTTAAAAAATAATCTCATTATACTTTTCATTGGAATTAATTTAAGTTTTCACATATTTTACAGTGTGCGTTATAAAATTTTACGTGCTGACGTGTAAATTTATGACGATTACAGAATGTCATGTTAAAAGTGAAAATATAATTATTTAATTTTTTTAATAATATTGGATAAATCAGTTTGACCGTGAAAAATATTATATAAAAAAAGAGAGAGAGAGAGACTTTCCATTTATTTGATTTTTCAAGGATTTCATATTTTAAAACGATTTCTTATTATTATTTAGGTCAAGACATTTGTTATGTTCTGTTTATAACGTATAATTTACTGTTCTTTTTTTCTTTTTTTTTTAACTAAATAGATTGCTTGGTGGTAAGTCCAAGGTTTTGTATAATTACTTATTAAAATTATTTTTAGTGAAATTTGTTTAATTAAAATGAAATCTTAACAAATTATTTTTCCTAAGTCTACCTAAAAATATGACATTTTAATTGTATTCAATATTTTAATTTAGTGTATAAAATTATTAATAATTTAGACCAATATTTATTGGTTAAGATTATATATAGTGCTGTAATTAACTTATTACGCAGATTTTTAAAAATTCCTTAATTATATATAATTTTATAATAACTGCTGATACAAAATTAATTTATTAATTGTACAATTTATTAAAAGTATAAATATATTTATGTAATATTAAAAAAAAAAAAAAAACAAAAATGAATTGCCTAGTTAGATTCATTTAATCTGTTGGTAAGAATTCTATAATTATGTTCATTATTAAACAACGTACAGTCCTAGTCAATAAAAGAACCAGGTAAGGTATTATTGGTGTACAGTCTGTTATATAATTTAATACAGCAAGGTCTACTGACATCGTGTGTGGTCACGCATACTGATTCACACACACACACACACACACACACACACACCTCACGTCTTTTTTTTCAAGGCGAGGATGTGTAGACGTGACAAGTAAAAAAATTGTAGTCTATGACTTCTGCAAGGATATTGCTGTGAGGAATGGAATTTCTTTACAATGAACAAATGACTTAACTTTTTTTGTTTAGTTTTCTTTTTTCTATTTGTGATTAATCAATTAAATCATTTATAATTGTTATTTATTTTAATTAATTTTAATTCCTACTGCATATACACATTATATAAATTAAATTTCAAATAAATAATTTTATCGAACGTAATGAAAGAAAGAAATTTTAATGACTAAATAAAAATTTATTGAAATCATTTTTATGATATATCATTAACATGTAGTAATAAAAAATTACGATCAAATGAGTTACAAAAAAAAAAAAAAAAGAAAAAAGAAAATCTATTTAGTGTTTTTTTCTTCATATATCTTCTTATGTGTAAAGCCGTTTGTTTGTTTTCGCACCATGCGAAAAGAAACCGGACTGGTTGCTTTCAAATTGCAAAATATATTCGTGTTAGGTTTTAAAGTTTTCACAGGGAAGGTTAACAGCTTTTATTTTATTTTTTTCCCGCATTTTAGAATCCGACACATTTACGATATAAGACTCTTGATTCCGAATCCTATGCATCCTTTTAACTCGAATTTTAAGTCGTTTTGAACGGCCTGGGTTTTGTTTCAAGAGAACATTCTTTTCTCTTCAATCATCTTTTTTTGTAGGCCTGCTCGTAACTCTACTCTAAGCCAAATAATTTTACTTTTGGGGACCGATTGTAAAAAAATAAATGACTCAAAAAAAAAGATTAAACAAAATTTAATTCAGTTTAAAATAAAAGTATTCAGTTTTATTTTACATTTAAATAAACCTTTTTTGCGAATAAATGTCATATTTTCTCATAATTTGATGCCTCTTCAGATTATGTCATTTCTATCGACAATTTTTCTTATTAAAACGTACAAAAATTACATTTAGAGTACAAATCGCATGTGTACGAATATATTACAAACAATAGCGTATCTGTAAATATGTTAATGCTTAAATAATCTTTTTTATATTTATTTTTAGTCAAGTAAAGATTATTCATATAAATTGATTTATAATTCTTTTTTTCACGATAAAGGAAGTATGTATAAACAAGGTCATTAAACCTTTAACCATGTTCCAAATTCAATCAGATTATTCTCGTTGAAGGTAGAAAGTGCATGGAGTTAACAGTATACCGTATAATGAAGCCAAATAACATAGTCGTTTTGGGAACATTGCCAAAATAAAACAAGATTTAGATAGCAGAGAAAGAGAAGAATAGAATAGAATAGTGGTCGAATGACCGGACGAAATAAAGAAGGCAATGAAATGGTTATATAATAAACTGTATTGCCAAATAAATAAACGATTCATCTGAAAATAAATATACCACAAAATAAAGTGGTTGTATTTTTTCTTTCACTTTATCATTGCCAATTTGTAAATTTTAGTACTGTATTTTCTACACTTTGGAAATAACACATGTTTACTCCTATATTTTTTTGTTAATGAATAACTGTAATATAAATAATTTAAAACAGTGATGACAACTTTTAATTCATAAATTGAAATTGTAATATCTTTTCAAACTTATTTATTATTATTTTTGTAATATTTAATATTAGCATACCCGTCGCGGCTTCGCTCGGGCTGTATTGTTACTTGCGTTTCCCGTCGCGGTCAGTTTTTTATTTATCTTGTGTCTTTTAGTCAAATAACCGGAGGTAGGTGAAGCCAGTCCCGTCGTACATACAGTAACAGTGGCAACAAACCATGTATATATTTATATATATATTGATAAATATTTCAAAACCATTTCGAGTAACAACCCGAAATGGTTTTGAGATGTTTATCTGAAAAGTATTTTTAGGTGCCAGGCTACTGAATACCTCGTTTGGTATAGTCTGAAATTGAGAATATTTTCAGTCATTTTTCATAACCTTTTTATCTTTTTTTTTCCTCCTCCTTACTCCTTTCAACGTCGAATTTTGAAAAATCTAGTTGTTATTTTTTTAGATATTCACATGATTACATACACCAAATCTTATCTTCATTTGTTAGCGAGAAATTAAAAAAATAGTAAATTTCATTGTTTAATGTTATCATCAATGTCATTGCAATTGGAGAATTTTTCATCACGTATATATAAAAAAAATTTCGTTTTAGTTATTATAAAATTATATTGTTATAAAATATAATAATCTTTTATTTTTATAAATAAATTTATATCGACTTGGTTTTCGAAAAAAAAAAAACGGGAATTGAGTTGTACTTTCGGTTCTCGCTTTTCTCTTCTTTATTCCAGTTTAAGCTGATCTTCCTGTACCTGTAAACGTTAGATATCAATTAAAAAAATATATATCGGGAACGACATTGTGCACAACAATTCCTACACATCGGAATAAATTTGAAAAATTAATTAATATTTTAACAGATTTTTTGTTTCTATAAAAATTTTTAGGCTTTTTATAAAATTTTGTAGCTTTTCTATAAAAATATTTAGAGTTCTTGGCATGTGGTAAAATTTAATTTATTAATAAGATCAACTCTTATTGCTAATGTTAAAGTTAAAAATTAATTTTCTTCTGCAAACCCTTTTTAAATTATTGTCTTTAAATATTATTTGTTTTATAATTTGTACATTTTACATTTGTAAAATTTTATAGACAAAATTAAAACATGAAAATTATACATACAGTAATATTGTATTTTAGATAATGCAGGTGATATTCATATTAACTTAGTAGAGAATATCTGTGTAGGATTAAATAATGTAGAAAAGAGGTAAACTGTCTTCCGACAGTTACTATGGTAACGAAATTCGAAAGTTGCTATGGTAACGAAATTCCCGAAATCTTCCATCATCCCATTTATACGTTCTTTAAGGTTCGCAACAGTTATGTATTTTTTATTTTCATATTACACGTATTAGTAGTAGTACTTAAAATTGTTATACACCTTATTAATCTTAAATATTTATGAAAGACAAAAAAGCATGGGGGACAAAGCTCAATCCTGCATCACGCTTTTTATTATTTTTACTTTTTAATTGTTTATATACAGTTTATTTTGTTCTACTTGATGAACTTTCTTTTTTTTTTAATACTCGTATATATTTCTGAAGCATACCCATTTTTCCAAATCAATAATATTGATGCAAAGTCTGTTTTTTTTTTAAGCATTTTCTACTGCAAAAGTAAACAAGTCGCGTTGGAGTTTTGTATGTTGTAGAAAATGTAAGGTTCTATCTTTTCATGTTTTTAATCAATTATTGTAATTTTTGTAAATTATTTGATCAAGTGTTTTTTTTTTTTTTCTTTTATAACGGTAGGATCTTTTAATAAACAGTCCATTTCATGCTACTTTGTCGTGAAAAACTGCGCTCTAATCGAATTTATCGTTAAATAAATTTAAGATTCATATTCCCTTGGCCTAGTTATTGATTATATCTTACGGAACAATGCACTCAATTACTCAAACCGTATTTTTTCTCTTTAACAGATTGTCAATAAATTATCTCGTACTATTTTTCAAACGTTTTACCATTCTTCCTTTTATATATAAAAAATTAATAAAATAAGTATCATAACTTAAAGATCGGTTCTTAAATCATTTTTTATTCCAAAACTTAGGAAAATAATCTTGAAAAAGCTCCAGTTTATCATTGTTAGTGATAAAATTAAATTATATCAGTAGCGATTTTGTTCCATTTGTAATGATTAAGGCGTGTACTTAAAATTTATAGAAATACGTTTGTTTATTTCATATATCTATGAATAAACGTTAGAAATGATTTCTGTTAATTGAAAATGTCATAATAGGAGCAAAACTTAAGTTGAAATTTCTTTAAATTGTGGTAGTTTTGTTAATATATTCTGTATAACAATAAAACTTTGTCTGTTAGATAATAATTAGCGGAGGGGGAAGATAAAGCAGCAGGCCTTTACTCGCCGTAAAAAAAAATTGTGGAATTTTACACCAATTCTACTTTATTGCTAGTTTTTTTTTTTTTAAATCATGATATCTGAAATTTAAAAGTTATATTAGGAAGCTTTTCCTAGAATTTCCCGTTTGCCATCGGGATTAGTTGTCTTACAACTGGGAGCTTCTCCTGCAGGGCAAAACATGCTAAAAAAAAAAAATAAATAAAACATATTTAATAGGAATTTTTAATAATTTATAAAGAACTGTAATTAATTACTTTTCTACTGCTATGTATAATAATTAATTGTTACATTGTAGTACTTTTTATCTGATGAGATTCATTCCCTGTTATCAAATATTGTTTAAGATTATACCTTTAATAAAATACATTAGCTGATGATGAGATTCGGTGAGAATAAAGATAGAACTATTTCATTTAACAATCTGTCTGCAAGAGGGGTGAGTTTGAATGGTTTCGTGCTCGACCGGTTTTTAATTCTAACATCAATGAATGAAATGAACACCACTTTTAAATGAGATAAACTGATCATCTCCTAGATTATGAAATCATACCGAATCAATAAAAGTTTTTATTACTCTTCTTCAGTAACCTCTTCTGTCTTATTAAATGCGTTCTAATGTGCCTTTTTATAATGTCGGTTTTGTTAAAGTTAACTGGTAACCAGTTAATTATTTTTTTTAATGATTTTATGTAATTTTTATTAATAATTAAATTTGATTACCTTTAATCGTTTTATTATTTATCTCCTCTTAGTTAAAACATGTGATAACTGAATTATTATTTTCATCACTATAATACTTATATTTTGTTTTATTCATGAGTCGAAGTATAATTTGTAGAATATATACATTAATTTTGTCATACCTGTTTAGCTTTTAAGTTTTTTCCAGATTTAATGCTTTATATTTTATTATCTACAAAATAAACTATTTAAAAATAATATTGTTAAATTGAAAACAATTAAAATATACAGAACGTGTTTTTACCGTACAATAAATTTCTTTTTCTTAAAAAAAGTTTTATTAATGGAATTTAAGAATTTAATTCCTAAATTCTCACAAAATTTTCTCACAACGAAGGTTCTCTCTCTTTTTCTGTTTAGAGCCTATTTTCTGTTAAGCCGTAAGGTATTACTTAAGAGGATGAAAAAGGATGATATTAATTCATATTAAGGATGATACTTAATTCACATAATTTGAATTAAATATAGCCTTGTACAATGTCAGGTCGACTACTATTGAGAGGTGTGTAATTGAAATCCAACCACCAAGGAACACTGGTATCCACGATCTAGTATTCAAATCCGTATAAAAATAACTACCTTTACTAGGATTTGAACCTTGTAACTTTCGAATTCGAAATCAGCAGGTTTGCGATGTCGCGTTAACCACTAGACCAGCCCGGTGGGCCAGCGAATGTCCTATCACGGTCCTAAAATTGTAGTGGAAAATAAAATTTTTTCTCACATTACGCTTTCTTACACAATGCACATTTAAAGCGTACCGACATTTTGAAATGATCAATATAAGGTTAAAATAATTGAAATTCTTTTCGAAGAGCTGATATTTTCTGTCAGGGGTGAGATCTTGAAGTTTTCAGTTCATTCCATCTTGTTTAAAATATATATATATATATATATTATTTCATTCATTATTGGTGATATCAGTAGTTATATGTAATTATATAATTATTAGTTGAGATTTGTAATTTGTAAAGGAATAGTACGCAATTTATATATTATATAAGTTAGATGTGATATAGGCTATATTTGACAGATGAAGTGTGTGTATGGGTGTGGTTCTATTTCATAATATATACGTATCTACTGAGAAGTTTATTAAATTACAATTGTAAAATGAATGATTAATAATTCTGTTTATATACGTACAGTTGTATTATAAAAAGGTTTAAATTATTTTATGAGAAATAGCTTATGTAAAAGCTCGCTTGCTAATAACTATTACCATTTAAGTTAAGTGATTATTAATAATATTATTATTATTTTTATTGTTATTGTTATTACTCTATAAACGTGCGTGTTTGTATAATTTCCTTATTTACCTGTGTAATGTTGTAATTAATAATCGGATGTCGGTATGTTTTTTTTTATTACTTTTTAATTGTCACAATTTTGTGTTTTATTAGTATTAAAACGATTAATAAATACCAGTATTATGGTTGTTATACAGTTGTTATTATAATAACCCATATAGTATTTCCTGTTACATTACGATTATGGTTCCCCTTATTTCTTTTCATCAAGATCTTTGTTAATTTTTTTCCTTTCTTTTATGTATTATTTTAAAATAATTTTCTGTTTCTTCATCCATTTTGTTATATATAATTTATTTATTTTTTTTAAAATTATGTTTAAAAATCTAGACTCAGTAAAAGTGATCCTTTGAAGTTTCCTACATTCTTTTTCTTACCCAACCTCTCAGAAATTTCTCCTTCTTTCTTTTCTTAGAAACATTCCACTTTCTCATTTTTATTAAATTCTTTTGAAATAAAACTCATTCATATATATTGTTGAATAAATAAACTGTTTTTTTTTTTTTTCATTTAGTTTATCGTTAACTACAGTGAAACAGTTTTGACTGATTTAAATGCAGTATTTAATTAAAAAAAAAAAAAAAACATAAAAGAATAAAATAATTTGTAATCAAGTTATTTTTTTTTTCTATATTTTTTTGTTTTCCTTTCTCTCCTCTCCCTTGGGCCGGACCACAATTAAGCATTGCTCAGCTCAGGGGAGTGTCTAAATACTAAAACAGGCCTCCTTGTCTTCCCGGGTTCGAATCCCAGTCAGGCATGGCATTTTTCACACACGCTACAATTCATTCAACTCATCCTCTGAAGATATATTTAACTGTGGTTCCGGAGGTTAAAAGAAAAAAAAAGGCCTCCCTGTTTACCGGCAGTATGCTTGACACGGACAGGTCGACCCGCCGGTCGGATATTTTATTTTAATGCCTGTCTCTAACCTCTCGGATAGGGTGACCAGGCCCGACTATGTCCGTCCCTGGGCCCTACCCAAAAAGCCGGGTCTCGGTCTTAGCAGCTTAAGGGTGACGGAGTCCTCGTGTCTCATCATCGCCGCCCCATCTAGGGCAAGCCTAGACGAACGACAACTCCACAGAGTGCTGTCCATCACCCTCTTGCTGCCCCTTCATCTCTGACCTTGCATTGCAATATCTGTGTCACATAACAAGACACCGCTCTGTACTTCTCAGCACCAGAGAGCATGATATATATATATTTACAATAAAATATCGCTTTTTTACCCGGTTTTTGTAAGACTTAAAGTTTGTTAGGATAACATGACATTAGGGTGACATCCATTAATTGTTTTGTAGTTGTCATAGCAACAAGTAAGTCATCATAGTTAACAGTACGATCACTATAGTGCTACATTTCAAAATCGTCATTTAATTAATGGTTACTTACATACGGCCTTGTTATTTACTATTCGCTGTAAGGTACTCTCGCCGTTAAAAGTGACTCAGTAACATACGTTGTCATCGTTCAGTTAGATCACTACAATTTAATGCAGCCCAATTATTTCCTTCCCCCTATTCAGATTTGTATAATAGAATATATATCTTGTGTTTTGCCCTCTTTAACGTTTATACAGTTAAATATTTATTACATTACAAATATAAATTTCATAAAAATATAAATTGTTATTAACATTGTTAATATTATTTACCTTAAATATTTAAGGAAAAAAATTGATTGGAAAAATCAAATAATTTTTGGTATACCTTTCATATAAAAAAATTATTTTCTTTTAGTTCTTATTTCGTACTGGGTTTTAAATGAATATTAATTGTATAAAGATTAATTATTTTTAATTTCTTATAAAAATGACTTTAAAAGTCTTTCTTTAAAGCAGTTTCTGGATCATACCGTGTCCATTTGTATATATTTATTATTAAAGATATCTATGCACATACAACAACATAAATATATGTCATTGTATTAATAAATAGTTGAGTATATTAACTTAACAGATACTGACCTAATTTCTTTACTAAATGTAACTAAGTAAATTGAGAGAGAGAGAGTGAGGGGGGGGGGGAATAATTATATAGAAAACAGTAGAAAATAAGAGAACTGTTAAAACTTTAAAATATATATATATATATAAATTATTTATCTGGTATGCAGTATAAGTACACATTTCTTCCATTTATTAATTATATTTTGAAATATATCTTTTAATTAAAAAGTTTCAAATTAGTTGTTGAAAGTTATCGTTAAATTATTTATTTTCCCTAGATTTTATTAAAAATTCGTTACAAGAGTATCGATTTAATTTTTATAAAGTTATTTGATGTTAATTATTAATTTTTATATTTAGCTGTGCGTGATTTTTTTTTTAAATTTTGTTTTTGCTTTTAAATAGAAACGGTATTAAATAAAATAAATAAATGGGAATTGTAAAAGAATTAGTTTTATTATATTAAAATATAGCTAATTTTTGTTTTATAATATTTTAAAAATATTCTCTGTTTAAATATTAGATGGAAATATATTGTGTATTTTTGAATCTACTTTATGTAATTATTTTTTTAAACCATTATTATCAATGGTGCTTTCTTAAAAAAAAAAAAATAAATAAAAAAAAATATTACTTCCCCACTCCAATTCGCTCATTATCGTTTTCATCCATTTTATTCACCCTTAGTTCTTCTACTCTACTCCACTAAGTATAAAATGATTCTTTCACTGTTTTTAAATTTATTACCATCCTAGTTTTTTCCATGAAGTTATTTTTACAAGTAACCTGAATTTCATTTTCAGTTTTTCTTTTGATCCACTCAGGACAAAATAAAAATAATTGTTTTTTTTTTCTATTTGAATTTTTTAAAATCCTCTGAGAAACCATTCCAGAAACCAGTCATTAATTAATAACAGAATTTATTATTTTATAAAAACATTTCAGCATTTTCCTATGTAATATTATTATTTTTAAACGTGATTTCCTTATTCCATTATCTTTTCTTGCATTATTTATTTTTACATTTTAATAATTTCATCCTCGACATTTTATTCAAACTATTTTATTGCTACAATGTATCTTTTATTATTTTGTTTTAAAAAAAAAATTAAATATATTTTTAAATAGAGCTTAAATTTTATATTTAAGTCGCATAAAAAGAATAATATACTTTTTTTTAAATAATTTAATTATCAAACGTTATACTTATCTTCCGATATGTGTTTTTTTTTTTTAACCAATTATTTTAGAGATTATAATCAAAGAGGACGGAAGAAATATATTAGAATTCACCCACATAAAATTATCTACAGTATAAAATATAAACAAGGAGTGTAGTGGTCAAGGACGATTAACAATTTATGAAAATTATACATCATATAATGTTGCTTGTATATAATATGTTCTAGAATAAATTATTATAAATTCACTTTAGTTTTGTTGTAAACTATTATTAAATCAAAGTTTTAATCTTGCGTTCCATATATCGTGTAATTGAGAAATTTTCAGTTAATCAAATATACTACTTAATGTTAGTATGATCTATTCCTATTTATTATCTGTTGTATGTAAAATTATTTGTCCATCTTGAACTATGTCGGTGTTATATTGTGACATGATTATATCGACTTAATCATTGTTATACCGAATATAATTGTAAACAAGCTAACATTTATCACGTTATGTTAACGTTTTATAAATGTGCACTATGTACTTATTTAATTGATATTTGTCATGTTTAGTATAAATGTATTATTATGTATCTGTTAAATATGTTGGTTTTAATGTGAAGCATGATAATATGTGATTTCTGTCACTTGTCACTTAATCCAGTACATAACTTTGTGTCGGACTTGTGATATTGCATTAAAGAATTTACGAGTATATTCTTGTTTTTAAAATTACTGTGTTATTCACAATTAAAGATTAATTGTGATAATCTGATTAAATAAATATTGCTAACAATACTAATCTTAATAAATATGGGATGAATGTCTAATTTTTTATAAAAATTAATATATGATTATTTTTTCTTGGATTCGGGATTTTTTTAGAATTAATCGTGAAATAGAAGGAAAGCTTAATTAGTGGATATTCATGATTAGTAAAATGTTTGTTTGCCCCGCCCATTAGTATTATCATTCAGCCACGCCTATTGAATGTTTGTAATCATTCTGAAAAATAAACAAATTTGACGTTGTTTATTAATTATAAAATTAATGTAAAAATTAGTTACGCCGCGATTTGAATGTATTAATTAGTACATTTTTTTGAGTATTTAATTATATTACTTTTTAATTTATGTAAGTTTAAACTTAAGTTTTTCTTATAAAGTAAAAAAAAAAATTATTTGAATGTTTTATTGAAAATCCATAAAACATTAAAAGTACAAGGTCATATTTTCTTAACTAAGATCGCGTACAACTAACAATAAAAGCGTTAATGTCAATTATTTATCTAAATGATTATACTCACCAGAATTACTATGTTATTGTTATGTTAATGAATTTATTGTTGTCAGATCGTTAATTCATTAGTTACTGTTTTGTTTCATCGATATATAAAATATAATTTTGTTTTTATTCTACACAAATAGTTCTGTTGTAATTTAGTTAATAAAATTGTTTTTATACATCTTATTTTAAATTATCAGTTTATTAAAAATGGTTTTAAAAAATTTATATATTTTTTTAAAATTTTTCATCCTACTTTCGATGTTAGGTTATTAGTTAATTTTTGGAGATTCATTTCATGTTTTATTAGGATTCTCAAATAGATTGTATCAGGAAGGTCATCCTATCTTACAAATACTGTTAAATTTCTCCTGCTTTAACCCATAAAATTCTAGGAATTATTGACGTAAAAAACGTTCAATTCTGAGAAAGACAATTTAAAATTCTTTTTTTTTTTTAATAAAACAACTAGTGTGTAAAAACTAAGTGTTAATGATGTTATCTTTTAAATGTATAAATTAATAATTTTGTTAAAATAATTATTTAAATTATTACAGAAATGTAATTAACTTTTAAATTTTATTTATGTTTTAAAATTAATTTTGTCGATCTTTGTTTTTCTGTGAAAAAAAAACAGTTTATTTTAATTTAAATTAAATGTCGAAAGGAGTTTAATAAACAAACTTTAATATTACTTAAATTAAAAGGAATTATTTCTCTCTATATTCAAATTTTAGTTGTTAGGCAAATTATTTCTAGTGATTAAATTTTAGAGGTCGGTATACCATCACCGTCTCTTTTATACTCTCTATTACTCTTCGTCTCATTCCATTTCTGTCTTTTCCATTCTACCCTTTACCAGCTTTCCTTTATTCCATTTTGCTTTGCGGCGCATGAATTCAATATGAACTTTCTCATTTGTGCCAACCGGTGTAGTGTGTTCGTTATTGGTTAGTTTTAAGTGGAATAGGTATAGGGAAGCAACTTATAAGTGAAGTGTTCAAACAAATGAACTGTGCACGCCTTTCATTTTTAAAGTTCATAATTTATTTATTCGTTCATCCGCAATCCTATTTCTGTTTTACTTCCTTTTTTATTTCTTTATTTTTTAATTGGAAATGCATCCTTTTATTTATTAAATAATATTCAAAGTAATTTGTGATAATAAGCGATAGTTGTATACGTAAAATAAGTTTAAAAACTACTTCTATTTTCTTCCTATCTTATAAAAGAAATTTTAATATCTTAGGAATACACTATCTTCAGTATAAACAAACAGAATATTGATTTATTTTTACTGTTATTAAAATAGGAGAGAAATATAAACACCGAAAATATTGAAAGGTTCCTAAAGCTTTAACATTTGAGGATATAAAAAGATATTTTTACCAAAAAAAAATTACAATTTTTAAAAATTTCCAAAGTCAGTTAAAATGTTTGTGTACAAAACTATATCCAATTAAATTTTGATACATGAAAGTGGATTTTTTTTTGAACCTAAGTCTTTTCTCCAAAGATGGAAATTTTCAATTTCAATTAAATTTTTCTTGTATTTTTAGAAAAAGGCCAATAAATAAATAGTTTTATTTTTAAAATAATTTGATTTTTTTTCTCACAACAGGCTTCAAGCCCTATTATAATTCAACATTTGATAGCGTCTAATCTTAGATAGTAATTCCTTAAACAGTGTAATTAAACTTAACTGATTACATAACTTGCCATTCTTATCCAAAGACTATACTATGCAGTATTTAATACTTTTAACAATAATAATAGATGATAGACGATGTTGCTGATCAGTACGGTTAACTAGTTGAAAAAAAAAAAACCATTCATTTGTAAATAGTCTATTCTCTTAAGTATTAAACTTATATTTTCATTTTATTTAGTTTAAATGCCACAATAATAATTTGTATTATATACAAATGGGTTAAATGAACCACTTACTGTAATATACAATAAAATTATTTAAGTTTTAAAAATATAAAATGCATTATTTAATTAAATATTAAGCAACGTGTAATAATCACGGTTTTTTGTAAAAAAAAAAAAAAATGCTTAAAACCCCGCTGTATATTCCATTAATTTTTTATTTTACTTATTATTTTTTTTATTAATAATGTTGTATTATAACTCAACAATATTATGTATAAAAGTTTACTCTTATTTTACATGCAGACTAGTATATTTGATCACATTTTCAACGTCAAGATTGAGTGCGATACGGTAAACCAACTTTGATAATAAACACGTAAGTTTTACATACCAGGAATATATATTTAATGCAGATGCATTAATTAAATTTGCTCGATAATACAGATATTATCGAGCTTTTAAGAACCTATATACATAATTATTTTACATATGTCTGTTATTTTTATTAATAGGTGTATTTTTTATCGGTGTTATTTATTTATTTTTTAGAGATAATTCCAGTTTGAATGTAAGAACAAATTGACTATAGGCGTCTTGTCTGTTATAATAAAACTTTGTAAAGGATGAAAGTACAAATCAAATAATACGGAAATATGTGTTCTCCTTGTTGGCATCTTAGACTAATATTTTTACGAACAATAACTTTTGTATTTATCTTTTTTTAGTATTAATTTATATTTAATTAAAAATTAATCGATAATTATTACATGATAAGTTAAATTGTTTATTTAAAATATTGCAGTGGAATTGACAACAATGGATTTATTATACATTAAAAAAATGTGGGATTGCTGTTTTAGTTTTTATTGAAATTTAATTTTATATTTATTAAAATGTAGCTTAACTAAACAAAATATATTATGATATTTTGTATTAAGCATAGAAATTTCCGATGTTAAATATTTATACCGTATTTATGTAATACTGATATCGTGCAAATGTTATTGGTATATCATTCAAGGTAACAGTTGGACAAGTAACATAATTTTTTTTCTGTTCACCTACGTTTTACTGGATTTATAACTTAGCCATCCATATACACAGTACGTAATTTATGTTATACTTGACTGTTCACTGTTTTATTTACTTCCTTATTTTATTTATTAATCTTTAATTATTATTATTGGAAATCTGAACTTAATTGGAAAAGTAATTACTTTACGTATTATTCTAACTAATTACTTTATCATTATTTAGTGATTGCGGGAGGAGTAATTAATGAAATTAATTATAAATTTATAATTCTGTAATTATTATTGCGGTAATTTGTAATAGCACAATAAACATTAGCCTTGTTAAAATTATTCAAGAGTAAGAATATCTCATTTTATCAGACACTTTATACTTAATAAATTTAATCAGCATTAGCTAGATAAGTATGATTTGTGAACTTAATGTTGATAACATTTCTGTTTGGTGTAGAACTGTAAATAATTATCTTACCCAAAAGTTTTTTTATTGTTTTAAATTTTTTTCATGTTTTTGTTCCATTTAATATTTGTTGATAAATACTTTTTTATTATTGCCTGGAAATGATTACCATATGTAGGTATTTAACGTATATTGTCATTTCCCCTACTTCTTAGTTAATCGCTAATTAAATTGAGATTAATTTTAATGGTGGATGCATTAGACATTTTACTAATAATATATTAAAATAAAAGATTTGGAATTAAGTGTTACTGATTTTACTCTTACTTACACAAATAAAGTAAAGAAACATCTGTTTTTTTTAGTATTTTCATACTAAAAAATGTTTTTTGTAAAAAAAAATACGATATTGCAGTGGATGATTTATTTAATTTTTTAATTATTACTTTATGGATCCCCGTCTGACGTGGAGGATTCAAGTCAGGAAAAAAAGGACACAGCTCAACATTAAGTCAAGGTAGATGTATTGGTTGGCCCACCGGGCTGGTTTAGTTGTTAACGTGAGATCGCAAATCAGCTGATTTCGAAGTCGAGAGTTCTAAGGTTTAAATCCTAGTAAAGATAGTTATTTTTATACGGATT